>PVIU01000876.1:0-51488 GCA_004026605.1 Ondatra zibethicus
GATAGATAGATGATAGATAGAGAAGCATGATGGAATAAGCAGGTGAGAAACTGGATCCAGAAGGCTTTGGAATCCAGAAGAAGGCAGAAGCAACTGTAATTTTCAGTCTATCTGTAAAATAACTGTCTCCCTGTGAGAAAGAAACAAAAGCTAGACTCGCTGCCTGGATTCAGGGATACACAGCTATTAATTATGTTAGAGAAAGACACCCAGGGCAAGACAGCCAGCAAAGGACAAGCTACAGTGGATGACTGCCAAGGAACTGAAACAGAAATGACACTCCTAATGGACGGCCTAATTTCCTCTTCTCAAGATGCAAAATGCCTGCTTGACAGTGAGAGATGTCGTCCCGCTCAGCTGGCACCAGGTTGTAGACTGGTTACATTGATGTGACATTAACAGTCAGGGGGCATGAGAGGAGAGGATAACATGGCAAAGCATCACCCAGAGAGACAGGATTCACTGGAAGAGGACTGGACTTCATACCACCACCACAAGCGTGTGTGCGATCACAGGGTCAACAGATCAAGGTGACAGCCACTGGTCAGAGCATTTTCTTGCTGTTATCTGAGCATAACTCACGATAAGGATATTACTTTCTTTCCATTCCACAGATACCCTTTTGTTGGATCACTTCTCATAAGCCTATGCTTTAAAACGAAGCCTGCAAAAGAGATAAATGAGTTCCTGAAATGAGGGACATTCAGTGGAAATAAGAGCTAAGCTTTTTATTTAAACTGCTAACGGTTCTGTGAAACACAGTGCCACTTAATACCTTTGACTTCTGCCAAATTTATCATGAAGATCATAATTTTATAGGAGATGATTTACAGTTGTCTTGAAAACATATGAACATTTATGATATTTATTATTATGTTATGTCAATATAAAAAAGGGTTCATAAAAGTTCAGCCACCAATCTCCACTAAATCTAGAATATCACATTTACATCTTTATAACCCAAACCAAATGGTTTGAATGCCTTTACATCATGGTAATGGATTTGGGAATTGTCATTAGCTATCTCGAAGCACATCTGCTCCTGTGAACAGGTAATATTTAGAGTCAATACATGCTGTGCAAGTGTCTCCTAAGACAAGAATTCTACAACTGTAATAACAAAGCTTGAAGTGAATGATACAAGTAATATAGGTTAGTGGTGCTGGCATAACTGAATATCAACCTGTGGAAGAATGAAAATAGACCCATATCTATCACCATGCACAAAACTCAAGTCCAAATGGATCAAAGACCTCAACACAAAGCCAGCCACACTGAACCTTATAGAAGAGAATGTGGGAAGTACACTTGAATGCATTGGCACAGGAGACCACTTCCTAAATATAACCCCAGCAGCACAGACACTGAGAGAAACAATGAATAAATGGGACCTCCTGAAACTGAAAAGCTTCTGTAAAGCAAAGGACACGGTCAACAAGGCAAAAGGACAGCCTACAGAATGGGAAAAGATCTTCTCTAACCCCACATAAGACAGAGATCTGATCTCCAAAATATACAAAGAACTCAAGAAATTGGTCACCAAAAGAACACATAATCCAATAAATAAATGGAGTACAGACCTAATCTAAAATGGCTGAAAGATACTGAAGGGAATGTTCAATATCCTTAGTCATCAGAGAAATGCAAATCAAAACAACTCTGAGATTCCATCTTACACCTGTAAGAATGGCCAAGATCAAAAACACTGATGACAACTTATGCTGGAGAGGTTGTGGGGAAAAGGGAACACTTCTGCATTGCTGGTGGGAATGCAAGCTGGTACAACTTGTTTGGATGTCAGTATGGTGAATTCTCAGAAAATTAGGAAACAACCTTCCTCAAGACCCAGTAATACCACTTTTGGGTATATATCCAAAGGATGCTCAATCGTGCCACAAGGAAATGTGCTCAACTATGTTCATAGCAGCTTTGTTTGTCATAGCCAGAACCTGGAAACAACCTAAATGCCCCTTGACTGAAGAATGGATAAGGAAAATGTGGTACATTTACACAATGGAGTACTGCACAGCAGAAAAAAATAATGACATCTTGAATTTTTCAGGAAAATGGATGGAGCTAGAAAACATTATTTTGAGTGAGATAATCCAGACACAAAAAGACAATTATCACATGTACTCACTCATAGGTGATTTTTAAACATAAAGCAAAGAAAACCAGCCTACAAACCACAATCCCAGAGAACTTAGATAACAATGAGGACACTAAGAGAGACTTACATAGATCTAATCTACATGGGAAGTAGAAAATAGAAAAAGACAAGATCTCCTGAGTAAATTGGGAGCATGGGGACCTTGGGGGAGGGTTGAAATGGGGAGGGGAAAGGCTAGGAGGGGAGCAGAGAAAAATGTAGAGCTCAATAAAATCAATAAAAAAATGAAGAGAAAAAAGTAAAAACAAAATAAAAAGGCAAGTCATGTAGGTTTACACAGAATGAAGATAATAACTTCTGTGGTTCCTGGTTCTCACTCTTTACTCTTGAGGGCCTCCACCAGGTCCCAAATAAACACACACTCAGAGTCTTATTATTTCTTATGAATGCCTGGCCTTAGCTTGGCTTCTTTCTAGCCAGCTTTTCATAACTTAAATTATCCCATATATCTTTTGTCTCTGGGCTTTCAACTTTCTCTATTTCTGTATTTCTTTTCTTTCCTTCTTACTTCTTGGCTGCCTATGTTGCTGGGTGGCTGCACCTTTTTTTCTTGTTTCTTGATCTCTGTCCTCCCAGATTTCTCCTGTATATTCTCTCTGCCTCGGCTATTCTTTCTCCTGCCTTGCTATTGGCCATTCAGCTCTTTATTAGACCAATCAGGTGTTTTAGACAGGCCAAATAACACAGCTTCACAGAGTTAAACAACTGCAACATAAAGGAATGCAACACATCATTGCATCTTCAAACCAATATTCCACAGCATAAACAAATCTTAAAATAACATTCCACAACAAATTTCTTGCCTGACTATTTTTATGTTTGTCAGTGGCGATTCTTCTACTGATGTGCTGTTTAGCTATGTGCACACTCTATAGTATATATGTGCTTTATTGTTTGTATATATAATTGTGTATATAGTTATGTGTGTTTGGGTCAAAACTGAATTTATAAAATTCCTCAAACATTTTACCTATCAACAAAAATCTGTACTTGTCCTCTAGAGTTGCCCTGGGCTGCAGACAGTTTTTCTTTTGCCTAGAGCAGTGGTTTTCAACCTTCCTAATACTGTGTCCCTTTAATACAGCTCCTCATGTCATGGTAGACTCCAATGATAAAATTATTTTCATTGCTATTTCGTAGCTGTAGTTTTGCTGCTGCTATAAATCGTAATGTAAATCCTGAGAAACAGGATATTTGATATGGGACTCAAGGGGTGCAGCCCACAGGTTGAGAACCACTGTTGTAGACCTAGGAGAGAGCACAGATTTAACAGGAATGCTACAGAAGCATCAGGACCTGAGTTCAGATCCCCAGTACCCAGCCAGGGTGCCAGGCACAGCAAAGCACCTCTGTCACCCAGCACTGGGGAGGCAGAGACAATCAGATCCCAAGAACTCACTACACAGCCAGGTTCGCTGAGAAAGTCTGTTTCACAAAAGAAGGCAGAGGGCAACAAAGAAGCAACACACGCACACACACACACACACACACACACACACACGCACACACACACTGGGGTGGGGTGTTATCCATACTTGGTTTGGATCACAGGATAGTTAATAGTCATCCTCTAATCTAGTTTCTCTCTGAACTAGAGTGAGATGATGGTAACGTGTTCCTGAACTATTTCTGACTGGAAAAGTGTGCTGTAAACTTATTTACATATCTCTAGTAAGAATGCTGAGAACATTTTTCAGTTTTATGTCCCTTCCTTCTGTCTAGGAAATGGGGTTACTAAGCCAGCAGCAAGCTTGGATATGACCCTAAATCCCCAGTATATTTTCACCTCTTTCTCTTCTCTTTTGATCTTTGCCAGCATGATCAAAAATTAGTTTTATTTTATACAAGCGTAGCACTTCAGAAAAGTAACTTAGGATCTTTTTTTTTTTTTTCTTTTGGTGCCCTAAAGGAGACCAGTGCTATGTTTGGCAGTCTCTAAAGGAATTTACCATCGGACCGCTAAAAACAATAGTGGTATCCAAATTGTTGACTTTTACATAATTCTATTTGAAATATTTCCTTTCACATATTTGAACATGAGACATCCTTCTAGAAGATCTTAGGGATGGATACATCTAGTGCTTAGGTGAACAATTAACCTGTACAACTAAACAATACACGGAGGATCCCACGAAAGGCAGGAATGCCACAGACCTACGAGTTCAACACCACGAGCCTCCGCACTAATTAGGAGTTAACCACGTGCAAATGAGGGCACTGCTGTATTGCTGAGCACACCTGACACCTTGAGATTCATCATCTCCTTGTGGTATTGGTATCCTGGTTTAGCATAAGTGTGCTTAAGACGCTGGGAAAAATCTACCCTGTATTTCTTATTACAAGTGGTAAAGGACTGAACTGCTGTCTGCTGGATACTTCATAGCAGGGCTGGGTGGAGTGGGGTTACTCTCTAGGCGAAGGCTCTCATGCTGGCTTCCCCAATTCTCCCACCTCCCAATGGCAGCCCTTTGACCGGAAGCCGGCCATATTGTGCTGGAGGCCTGTTATTTGGGGCATCAAATTGTGCCACTAGGGAGTGGTCTCTTGTGTGTTCTCCTCTATGCTCTCAGATTTTCTTTTGTCACAACTAGGTCCAAATTGAAACCACCAGAGCAATGAATTTATGTTCACTGGGAGATGTGGAAAAATTAACCCTAATTCGGGCCTGCTTGGCCAAGAGTCACCACACTGTATGTTCTTTTCAGCATCGTTTCCAGCTTTCCAATTTTTTAATTGAAGATAATCTCATCACCAAATTGATTTTTCTCCAGGGCCCTCTATAAAATATCTCATTTTAGGGGCTATCCAATAATACCTGGGTACATTGTACAGATTGTCTCTGCCAACAGAGAAAAAAATGGCAAAGGAACCCAAGATGGATGACGTAAGCACACTCAACCACTTCTGTCCTATGACTACAAATTTATTACTGCTCGCATTTCAAGTTTCTGTGGCTGCAAGGAAAGGTGCAGAAGAGGCAGACAGGGCAGAGCCTCTGAAGCCCCAGAGCATGTTTTCATGAGTCTTCCTGTAGCTTCTCTCATTAGGTATTAGCTATTTTTGCACACACTCTTGTTACTTAAGGACCTCAAAGCTGCTGTATCCTCTGTGTCACCAGGCTTCCAATTGCTGACAATGTGGGGCTTTGCGGGTTTGTTTCTTTGTTTTGTTTTGTTATTGTTGCTGTTTTGGGCAAGTTTGAATTTGAGTTTGTCACATTTCTTCCAGGAAAGTAGTTTCATTTGAATAGTTTAAGCAGCAACAAGATATGGTTCTATAAAGAGAGAGAAAAAAACTCTTTTGGAAAGAATCACACAGGGAATTGATGATAAAATAAAGATCTGTACACTAGTTTTATAGGTCAACTTACAGATAAATCTCTGATGTTCTAGGAAATGTAGAAAAATCAATGAGGTAGCTATTAATAAGCATTCAGCATATTCCAATAATGGGTTTTGTGCCATTTTTTGCTGTACTTTCCGCTAAATAGTTATAATTTGAGTAATTTTGGTTTTAGACATTCTTGAATCATTACCATTTTATCTGCATTTTGCCTAAAATAGCAAATTATTTTTTCTTTAGTTTTTTTAAAATTTATTTTAAAAAAATACAGCCTTGTCTTATTCTACATACCAATCCCAGTTCTCACTCCCTCCCTTCCTCCTGTACTCTCCACCTCCCCCCTTCCCACCCCATCTACTCCTCAGACAGGGTAAGGCCTCCAAATGGGGTCAACAAACTCTACCACACCACTTTGACGCAGGACCAACGTCCTCCCCACCATATCTACGCTGAGTAGAGTATCTATCCAAAGACAATGGACTCCAAAAGGCCAGTTCAAGAACTAAAAATAAATCCCGGTCCCACTGCCAGGGGCTGGACAGACTGCCCCAGCCATACAACTGTCACCCACATTCAGAGGGCCTAGTTTGTTCCTATGCAGGGTCCCTCGCTGTCAATCCAGAGTCAGTGAGCTCCCATTAGCCCAGGTCAGTTGTTTCAGTGGGTATCCCCATCATGGTCTTGACTCTTTCGCCCATATTATTTCTCCTTCCTCTCTTCGGCTGGACTTTGTGGACTCAGCCCAGAGTTTAGCTGTGGATCTCTGCATCTGCTTCTATCAGTTTCTGGATGAAGGTTCTATGATGACAATTAAGGTAGTCATTAATCTGATTACAGGGGAAGGCTAGTTCAAGGACCCCCTCCACTATTGCTTAGGGTCTTAGCTGGGGTCATCCTGTGGATTCCTGGGAATTACTCTAGTGCCAGGTTTCTTGCTAGCCCCATATTGGATCCCTCAATCAAAATTTTTTTCCTTGCTCTCCCTCTCTGACCATCCCCCAACTTGACTATCCCATTCCCTCAAGTTCTCCTCCCCACTTCCCTTCTCCCCCACTCTTCCCCTTCTGTCCTCCCTTCTCCACCCACCCCCATGCTCCCAATTTTGTCAGGAGATCTTGTCTATTTTGACTTTCCAAGTGGATCTATATATGGTTTTTTTTAGGGTTCATGTTTTTACTTAGCTTCTCTAGGGTCATGAACTATAGGATCATTATCCTTGCTTTACAGTTAGTATCCACTTGTGAGTGAGTATATACCATGTTCATCTTTCTGGATCTGGGTTACCTCACTCAGAGTGATTTTTTTCTAGTTACATCCATTTGTATGCAAATTTCGAGATGTCACTTTTTTTAACTGCTGAGTAGTACTCCATTTTTTTATCCATTCTTCAGTTGAGTGGCATCTAGGTTATTCATTGGGGTTTGCTGGTGTGAGGCTGTTGTTTGTCTTTTGGGTGCAGTTAGCTTCCTTGGGTTGGAGTTTCCCTTCTGGTACTTTCTGTAGGGCTGGATTTGTGGATGGGTTTAAATCTGTTGTTTAAATCTGGTTTTGTCATGGAATATATTGTTTTCTCCATCAATGTTGATTGAAAGCTTTGTTGGGTATAGTAGTCTGGACTTGCATCTGTGGTCTCTTAGTGTCTGCAGCATGTCTGTCCAGGACCTTCTGGCTTTCATGGTTTCCATTAAGAAGTCAGGTGTAATTCTGATAGGTCTGCCTTTATATGTTACTTGACCCTTTTCCTTTGCACCTCTTAATATTCCTTCTTCATTCTATATGTTTTGCATTTTAATTATTATATGGTGAGGGAACATTTCTTTTGGTCCAGTCTATTTGATGTTCTGTAAGCTTCTTGTGCCTTCATAGGAATATCTTTCTTTAGGTTGAAAAAGTTTTCTTCTACGTTTTTGTTGAGTATATTTTCTGTGCCTTTGAGTTGGAGTTCTCCTTCTTCTATCCCTATTATTCTTAGGTTTGGTCTTTCCATGGCGTCCCAGATTTCCTGGATGCTTTGTGTTAAGAATTTGTTGGACACAATGTTTTCTTTGACTGATGAATCTATTTTCTCTACAGTATCTTCAACACCTGAGATTCCAGATTTATGGGGAAGATGCAGGGCAGAGTGTTCAAAGTCTCAGCTGTTTAGGATGAGTGATTTTAAAGAACTAATGTGTAAGCAGAGAAGTGGTAGCCCGCACCTCTAACCCCAGCACTCTGGGGGCAGAAGCTCGTGGATCTCTGAGTTCGAGGCCAGCTTGGTCTACAGAGTGAGTTCCAGGACAGCCAGGGTTACATGGAAAAACCCTGTCTAGAGAAAACAAAAATAAACACACACACACACACGAACAAAGAACTAAAGTATGACACAGGACCATGGTTAATATTATTATACTGGTAATCTGACAAAAAGAGTAGATTTTTTTTGGTGCTCTTCCAAAGAGAGAGAGGGAGAGAGAGAGAGAGAGAGAGAGAGAGAGAGAGAGAGAGAGAGAGAGAGAGAGAGAGGAAGTAGGGAGTAGGAAGGGATGGAGGAGGGAAGGAAAGAAGGATGCAGGAGAAAACAGTCATCAGATTTCTCCTGAGTGGACACTGAGCTGGGGGAAGTCATCCAGGTGGGATGGGCAGGCAGCATTCAGACAATGGGTGATGATCATTGAATCAGGCTGGAGAAATATTTAGGAGAAAGAGTGGCTAGACTTTGCACACTGATGGTGGGGCTGCAGGGACCAGCAACAAAAGACAAGGGCTTAAACATCATACTTTAAAGATCAAAACCAATGACTGGCTCAGATTTTGAGTGTTCATGAAATTGTTGGTTTTGAGGTGACTGCTGATTATGTAAAAGTGGAAGAAATCGAGAAATAGCCATGCTCAGTAGTGAAAGCCCACTTGAATACACAGATCTGGGAGCAGCCAGGTCAATGTGCCTATAAGAAGAGTTCTATCTTTCTAGATAGAAAAACAGGGTTTGATGGAAATCCTGCCTGGTAACCACACAGTTCAGGGAGAAACTACAGAAGATAGGCCCATAAAGAGACACTAGAGTAGCCACGAGGAATATTGGAAACTTCACTGATGAGTGAGCATTTCCGAGAATACCCCTGAATCTGTCTTGGGTCAGCCACTCTCTTTATGAATATGTGGTACATGCATTTATGTGGCATCTGCTGTCTACGCAGACCATTTAGGTACCGTATCTTGGCTTGTAAGTCATATTTAGACATTTACTCTTAACATTTTTCCTCTTTTTGTGCTTAATGGTCACAGGAATGATACTGTAGCATGTTAATCAACATTTTAGCTTGTTTTCTTGCTTACTTTGTGGTTCGGCACATAATAGCCCTGCTTCAGATCTTTGAAGCAAGTTTGGCGGAAGGTCAAGAGTGTCATAAGACTCCTTGGAAGTCAGTTCTTACTAAGTACAGTATTAGTGGTTTAAGAAAATAATTTAAGAACAGATGGACCGAATTTACCTCCACACACATGAATCCAAACATGAAGTGGTTGACCAAACACACTTCACATTCCTCCAAATATAACTCTATGAATACTAAATTGAAAGCAAAATGCTGAGTGCTATGTTCTGCTTTTCCAGCACTTGGCCATTATCCCTAAACCTTTATTTTTCTTCAGTTTTTCTACTCATTGTTTAGAGTTGCCTGCATACTTTTAAGGTCAAAAAGAATGTTTTAAGATCAATATTCTTCTTTTCATTTCTTAAAGATTATTTATTGTAGGTCACATCTTTCATCCCTCCCCAAATTGTTATGGCTAAAATAAATAGTTGCAAAAGCCCCTCTGATTTACCTCCGGGTAGAGGGATGTATCCCCCTTTTCTTCTTCACCTAACACATTCGGTGTCCTCAGTGTTGTTGAGGCGGCTTGTCATTCCGCTTGTTTGATGCCCTATCTTAAAAGCTAGTATGAACTGAAAGTTCTCAGGAGAAAAAAAAAAAAAGCCACACCCATTTTAAAGATTCTGCAAAGTTGATTGGCTGAGCAGAACTCTGGCTTGTAGAGTCAGGAAGTTGCATATCCAGAACAAAATAATGTAGTCATTTCTTTAATCCTGTTAATAGCTATCCTGTGTGCATCTCTCTGTCTGCTCTAACATTCCGCACTACCATGTATAACCTGATGTTACAGATCTAGTTTCCACCAATGGCATCACCCGACAGCATCTGAAACCTAGAGATTTCCCTCTGCTCTAATCCATTTGCTTGATGCCCCCCGACATTTTAAAAAATGTCTTTATTTATGGCTTTTTCCCCCCTCTGTGTAACTATAGAGGCTTCATGAAACTGTTTCCAAAATAAAATGTGTCATTTGGGGCAATTTGAATAAGCCATGTTCCTGAGAAGCAATCACTCATATTTGATTCAAGAATGAAGTCTCTTCTTTCTTTCTTTTTTTTTCTTTCTTTCTTTCTTTCTTTCTTTCTTTCTTTCTTTCTTTCTTTCTTTCTTTCTTTCTCTCTTTCTTTTTCCTTAAGGTGAGAGCTGTTCTGCACTGATACCGATAAGAACTGAGTACACTCCAGATCAAGGCACAGGCACTATAATTCTGTTATTGAAGCAAAAGAATCCGTGCACTTATTCATGTCAACCCCACAAATCTTTTCCTGCCTTAAAAAAATTGCAGGTGGGGCAGATGCTCCCGGGGCAGCTTGCAGCCAGTGGAAGACTGGCGCCAACAGACCCAACAGACATGAACTTCAAGCACCTGTCCTTCAGGCAGAAGCCAGTGGGTGCTGTTCGCCCTCCATTTCTCCGGCTGGGTGGCTCTGGTAAGACATCCTGTGCTTTCTCGTGGTCTCTTCACACAATAAAGCCTTCAGTCCGCACCAATGAAATTGCTACAGTGTCTTTCCCATCTCGGCCTTGCTCTCTCTTGTTTTCCCAGAATTACATCCCAAATAAATCACTTTCATACAAGTCCTTTTCTCCAACTCACCAGTCCAGAGACTTCAAAGATTATAGTTGATACTAAAGATTTGATCTGTGTCCTGAAATAGTGTATGTTTCAATTTCATGAAACTATTATCAAGAACTATTCAATTCTATCTTTCATTGATATTCCACAAAATTGTTGATAATGAATATTTTTATTCTAGTTCTAAAAATCCTTTTCAGTGGATATGGCTAGTTTGTCCAAATATCACAGCTGAACATGAGCATAGCTGCTGAGTACTAGGTGCTGAGTACTAGGTGCTGAGTACTACGTGCTCATACTAGGTGCTGTTGCTGGGTAGAAGACAAGGATTCACATGCCTAGGAGAGGAAACGGCAGCCATGACTGAGACTACCGGAAGTTCATAACTGAGAACTATAGGCTAGAAACACATTAAAAACCACACATCCTATCGAAAGGACACAGGTGAGTACCCTGCCAGCTAAATCCTAAGTATCATGAAACTGCCAAGTACAGATTAAAGTTAATCAGATATTATCAGGAAATAGGGTCAAATGTGAAGATGTACAGACCCTGGGAGGCTGGCCCATTAGTATTAACACCTGGGAAAACATGTTTGGTCAGCTCACGATCTACGGCCAGCCAGATGAGGCACACAGCTCTGTTGCCACCCAGATGAGGCACACGGCTCTGTTGCCACCCAGGAGGGGTAAGTCAGAAGGCATTTCACATTCAGCTAGAGCAAACAACGCTTCCTTTAAGTCCCTGGGATTAACTCTTACCTGCATGCATTCAGCCTTAGGCAGTTAAACACACGACTTTATCTTCTTCCCTTATATAGTTATCGTCCAGGATTTCAGCCTATGTCAACGGGTGCTGAGTTTTCACTTTGCTTCTGTGTCTGTCTAAATAGCCTTCAACCTATAATTTGTCCTGCCTCCAAGACCACCTCCAAGTGCTGGGTAAAGGTGGCACAGAATTCTGGGAGTGACCAGTTACTGGTCCAACTTGAGAGCCACACCACAAGACAGCCCATGCCTGACACTACCTGAGTGCCCAGGAACCAGAGACTGGATAGCTCAAAGACCTAGGACAGAACCAAACACTGCTGGCCAAAAGAAGAAGAAAAAAATTTTTAAAAAGTCAATGAAATGATTCCTAGTGCTATTCTGCTACACGCGCAGACCAGAGCCTAGCATAATCGTCATCAGAGAGGCTTCATTCAGCAACTGATAGGAGCAAATACAAAGACCCCCAACCAAACACTAGGCACAGCTAATGAAACCTGTGGAAGAAGGGGAGGAAGAATCTAGGAATCAGAGGGGTCAAGAACATCCAGAGAACACAGTCTACAGAATCAACTCACTAGGCCTCTTAGGGACTCACAAGACTGAAGCATCAACCAGGGAGCCTACACAGGTCTGATCTAGGTCCTTTGCATTATGTTATGGTTGTGTAGCTTGGTGTTCATTTGGGACTCCTAAAAGTGGGAAATGGAGGCTGACTCTTTTGCCTCTTTTAGGACCTTTCTCTGACTACTGGGCTGACTTGTCCGGTTGTGATAAGAGGTTTGAGCCTAGTCTTGTAACTTGTCATGCGTTTGGGTAACCTGTTGTTTTCTGAAGGCAAGCAGAGATGTGGATCTGAGGGAAAGAAAAAGTGGGGGTGGGGGAAGGAGGAGGAGGAGAAAGGGCAGGGGAATCAGTGGTTGGGATGAAATATATGAGAGAGGAAAAAATAAATAAACTTTTAAAAATACCTAAAAAAGAATCTAGAGAAGAAAATATTGAGAAAAGAACAGGATAGTAAGGTGATTACCATGGACTCTTATTGATCCTCTGGTGTGGTTAGGAACTTGTGAACTGCAGAATGCATTCTAATCAGGATTATCTTCTTTCTTTCTTTCCTTTTTTTTTTGTCTTTTTTGTTTTGTTTTGTTTCAAGACGGGGTTCCTCTGTGTAGCTTTGTTGCCTGTCCTGGAACTCACTCTGTAGACCAGGTTGGCCTCGAACTCACAGAGATCTACCTGCTTCCCGAGTGCTGGGATTAAAGAAAGGTGTGCACCACCACTGCCCAGCAAGATTGTTTTCTATTGTAAAGTTACAGTCCTTGTATGTGGTTGCCTCTCTTATCCCTAAGTGGGAAAATAGATCAAAGGCATAATAAAATGAGTGAATATATTATAGATTCCTACAGTGAAACCATTCTTTTGAATGGTTTAGTTTGAAAACAAACTAAACTCTCTTCCCCCTAGGGGATTTAGAATTGGCAGTAAGAATGCCAGGAAGTAGTTTTTGCAGAAAAAAATTATATAATTCCTTACAGCATTTTTTTTAATACTGAGGCACTTACATGACTAACTAGAAGTTTATTCTTTGAAAAAAGTTACTAAGATTACTAAGGGTTGCTGAAATGAAACAAAAATTTTTACTTAAGCACTTAAATAGAAAATCTAGCTTCGTACAGTAACAGCCATCTTATCATTCAAGCATGCATTCATTTATACAATAAACTTTGTAGGCCTATTGGGAAGAAATGAGGTAGTGTGAATCCAGATTCACTGCAGACAGATGAGGACACGGGCATACAGTCTCTCTCTCCTTTCACATAGAAACAAGACTAGATGCAAAACTCTGTGCTTGGTAATAGGAATTTAAGGCCAAATCAGGCATAGTCTGTTCTTTCAGTGAAAGGCTATAACTGCCCTGGAAAAAATCCAAGAAGAAAGACAGAAGGACAGACAATCGCAATTCAGAATGAGAAACAGCCTAATCAGTGAGGTTTCATTCCAGTCCTCACATGTGCAAGCAGCTATAGCAAGTGCATGAGTGCTGCTAATTTTGGTGACCCAAAAATCTCGTTTTCTTTAGTAATAAAGCTAGCAAGTTTGAGGAATTATAACTTTTCCTGTTTTTGAAAAGTTTGAATACACTATGCTCTGCCTCTGGGCACCTGGATATACTTAAATCCTAGGCTTTCGTTGCCATCATTGGAGTATATGTGCCTTTCTTAAATTCCCCACTTGAAGACTTTCCTTTAGGTCCATCGGAATTAGCTTATATTGCCCAGAATTCAAGTATGAATGGTCAACCAGACCAACATTGTCTTCAAAAGGGCATCCACATGTGATGTCAGCTCAATATGTTCAACACTTTGTCTCATCCACTTCTGCTTTCTAGTCTCAATGACCATTTTCAGTTCCTCAAAAGCAGCATCCTGCTTCCTACTCAAGGCTCATATCTGCATAAATCTACTCCTCTTTCTACCTTGGAGCTTTACATATTAACTGCATTGAAGCCCCCCTTTGGCCTTCAGACTAGGTTACATCTGTCTTGTGATATAGTCTAACGGCAACTGTGAACCCTTTGTGGAATTTATTGTGATTACAGTAAACTAATCGTTTTGTTTATCATCTGCATCTTAGGTTCTTTTTCTACTGTGACAAAAACACCATGAACAAGGCAGCTTCTAGACTCAAGCATTTAATTGGGGCTCATGGTTCTGGGGGTAGAGTCCATGACCATGATGGCAGAAAGCATGGCACTGGAGCAGTAGCTGAGAGCCTACATGTTGATACAGCAATGAGGCAGAGAAAAACTAACTAGGAATTGTTGGACTTCTTAAACCTCCATCCCAACCCCAGTGACACACCTCCTCCGACAAGGCCACACCTCCTCCTAATCCTTCTCAAATAGTTCCACCAAGTGTGGAACAGGCAACTGAACTCTCAAGAAGGTTGCCTCTAAAGAGCAGAAGATTATATGATGCCTAGAGTGCTCAAGAGAAGCTTTGATTTTAAAATAAAAGGCCTACAAAACACAGATTGCAAGGATAGAACGTTAGTGTTACTGGGTACTTTATTCATCCTGCCATGCCATGCTAACCCTCATAATAGTCACAGCTTTATCAACAATTTTATAGACACCCCTGCTTTGTGCAGCTGTTAATGGTTCCACTCAGTTGGTAAGGATGCTCTTGAGTCAGAATACATAGCTAGGCAGCCAACTTCTGAACCCACCAAGTATACATATTAACTATATACTGTCCTGCGCAAAGTAGAGACACTGAATATAGTGGTAATCAATTTACTTAATTTTTAACAAGGCATTTTGGTGGAGCCCTTCTGTGTACCACAAACTGTTGTAGATCACTGAACGAGACTGACAAAAATTTGTCTACTCACATGTTTTTAATTTTTTCTGTATCAATGGAAACATAAAATAACAGGCAACAAAACTTAACCTATAAGCTATGCTATCTAGTAATAGATCACACTGGTGAAAGAAACCAGCAGAGTGAGAAAGCTTATAAATTTATATAGGGTGATCAGGGTGGAACTCTGGGAGATTGATATTTGACCAGTGGCTTGAAAGAGCTTAAGAGATGGTCATGATACCATCCTGGAGACAAACATGCCAGTTGGTTTTCAGCAGCAGTTAAACTAGTATGTCACTGTTTCTTGACACAAGAGTTGCTCAGATGAACGAGACATCTTCCTGTACTTTGGGCTGAACTATGAACATTTTAGGACAGTTTTCCTACATATCTCCAATGACAGATGAGGGTTACATCACTGACACCAAAGATTTAAGTGTGGTGTAGGAGGTCTTGTCCATGTGTTGCTCTCACTGGTTGAATAAAGAAACTGCTTTGGCCCTTTGATAGGGCAGAACTTAGGTAGGTGGAGTAGACAGAGCTGAATTCTGGGAGGAAGAAAGCAGAGTTAGAGAGAGCCGCCATGAAGCTGCCAGGTCAGACATGTTGAATCTTTCCCGGTAAGCCATGACCTTGTGGTGACATACAGATTAATAGAAATGGGTTGAATCAAGATGTGAGAGTTAGCCAATAAGAGGATAGAGCTAATGGACAAGCAGTGTTTTAATTAATACAGTTTCTGTGTGATTATTTTGGGTGTAAGATAGCTGGGTGGCTGGGACCTAAAGCAGGCCCGCTCCCTCTACAACATAAGTGCACACCAATAATGTAATTTCAGTCAATGGGGAAAAAGAACTCTCAAATTGTAAACTGATAGCCAAAGGGGCTCCTCAGGTAAGGAAAGAAAAACTGTCTATGGTTACCTCCAGTCCCTCAGTCTGAGATACATCACGGCATGCAGTATGGACAAAATAAGATATGACAGGATTCTTACTGTATAGTCTTCCTAATTCAATAATCTTTTAAGCTAAAAGACTGGTATATGTAGTTAAATGGTGAGGTTATTCATGGTGGTTCATAAAAACATGTTACCAGATCTTCATTGTAGGAGGACAATGTGCATTGTCAAGGAACCGGTTTCATATTGCAGGAAGCCTAAAGTATGATTGTTTTACAATAAAAGGAGAGATCCTGCTGTAACATGAATTATTTCTAAGCAAGTGTGGCTAATCTTTGGATTTCTACACTAATGTTTTGATGAATTTTTTAAAATTATATTTGAAACCATGTTCCTATCCTATGCTGTATGAATCCTTCTGGGTATAACTAAAGTTGTGTAAATATTTTCTGATTTTATAGTTTATTTTTTTCTCCTTAATGTTTCTGGTCTGATTATTGAACAACTTAAAGCCTTTCTTCCACATAAAAATAATCTAAGATGCTAAAAATCAACACACCCCAACTACAATGAAGAAAGGGTGTGGATGTACTCCAGTGCATGTTACCCTGAGTGTTATTCTTTGCAGAAATGCATATGTAAGAAAAGAGGAATGTACTCCTGTTACAAGAAGTTCTGGGTATTGAAGCCAGGACTGACCCAAACATGGGTTTCACCACCTCACACACCATGGCTCCAGCCCTGGTTGCCTTCTGTAGAATAGATATTTATAATACTTAAAAGGTTTCCAATATTAAAATTGGAAAGAAAAGGTTTCTTTCATTTAGTGGTAGAAAGATAATGAGAAAAAAAATTTTAGAAGCTGGTAAAGTTCAAATACTTCTTCACCAGAAGTCACAGCATTTTAAGGATTAACAAAATTCTAACAAAAAATAGCAGAGAACATGGCATTAAGAAATAATATTTTGAGTGTAAGTTTTATCAGTTGACTCTGCTTTCAAACACCTGTACATCTTGTTCTGCTTTGATTCCTGTATTTCAGGATTGATGTTCTCTTATGAAATGCAGCTGTGTGGATGGACAGATGATCATGAATGATCTTTGGATCATGGGTGGACAGACGATCATGAACGATCTTTGGATCGTGGGTGGACAGACGATCATGAACGATCTTTGGATCGTGGGTGGACAGACGATCATGAACGATCTTTGGATCGTGGGTGGACAGACGATCATGAACGATCTTTGGATCATGCTTCCCTTCTGCTATCTTTCTGCTTTAATTAAGTTGGCTGGTTTCATTCATTTTATCACCGAACTTGTAGAACTCCTCGGAGAAATTCTGTTCGACATTCCTTCATGCTTAAGGATACTTGTACTTTTGATATATGAAAAGAGCATGCCTCACAGAGATCACAATCTCTTTAATTCCATTGATCTATAGCCCAACCATTCACTATAATTTATCTATTATCCGAAGGAGAAACTTGCTTTTGCTAGTGCATCTGAAGAACTATTATTGAATTTAAATTATACAGTGTTAAACCTATATTATTAAACCTATAACAATAATTTAGTTATTATAACTTATAATTGTTAATATAACTAATTATAATGATAATTTCATGCACACATTTTTACTAAATAATTAGATACTACTCTAATCCCCTGCCTTTTTCTCATTATTTGTATTGCTATATTTTAAGGTACTTTTCATTTTCTTCTTTCTTCCTTCTCTCTCTCTCTCTCTCTCAGAGTAGGATAAGGTCAATAATCCTTCTGTGGAATTGCCTTTGTCTGTTTCAGTCTGTCTTATCCCTCCTATTAGCCCTAATCTTCCCAAAGTCTTCTATCATGCCATCAATTCTACTTTTAGCTGACCCAGTTTGCTTCCATCTGTTTGAAATTCATCTCTCAGTTCTCTAATGTTTTCCCTCCGTCTGTGGGCTCCCCCATTGCTCCTCTCTTCTCACATTCATCTGTGTGACTGTGATACTGTGTTTCTAAGTGTTTATGTATCATTAAACACTGATAAGGATATTTCTCCTATTCCATGCACCATTACTTGCTTCTTCATTTGTTTTCAGTAAGGCTGCACTGTAATTTTTATCACTCAATAACATATTCACAAAGTCGGCATGGTGTTTTTCTATTTTAATAGAATAAGCTCCAGATCTCTCATCATTATACCCTCATTATCCTGACTTATTTACCTTCTTGCCCTGTTACAATTAAAAACAAGATATTTTTCTAGCTAACCTCTGCATAACTTTAGCAGCTGAAGAATGAGAAAGAAGAGTTAAGTGGTTTTCACTCTAGAATTTCAGCATATTATCAATTCCCTACATTAAGGGCCATGGCAAAATATTGACAACATATTTTGCTCATAGGGAAAACTCATGTGTTCTTCCCACTGAGTCGAGGGCCTGCTTAGGAAGATCTCTAATGGTCTAGACTCAGTATTTCCTGAGGGCACAGTGCAGAGATGACAGCCCAGACTTTCCGAGGTCTCACTTCTCCAAGATGCCTATTGACTTTTTCTTAATAGAATTCTCTCCACAGTGGCTGTTTTAAATAAAAGTTTACAGGATTGTGCTGTATTACTTAGAAGTACAGATATGGAGTTGGAATGAGTAACTGATTTGGGAGTGAATCACCTATTTCCGGCCGTGTGACTTTTCAGTTTCTGAAATGTTTCCTTTAGTTGTGTTGTGCTGCTACCTTTATAATACAATGTTCTTGATGGCCTCACTGACTTTAAAATGAGAGCAACAAGTGAGCAAGGAGAATTTTCTACACCAGACCTAGGAGCTCTCCTGTCTGTGCATCTGCTGTTCCCGCCGCCAGCCTTGCGCAGTGGTTGGCCTGTGCTCGATGATTACCTTCTGAGTTTAATTGGAAATGTAAATTGGCTTAAGTGTGAAGACAGCCCTAACGTAAATATGTTCCTCAATTTGTTTTCTATAGCCTGTGGAGAAGAGTTCTTTAATTAAATTATTTGTTTAATATAAATAATAGCACCATTTAACTAAATAGTTATATTCAACACTGCTTAAGAAACAGTTTCAAACAAGAGTGTAAGAAGCACCCACCTGTAAGTTATTCATTAACAAGTCCTGTTAGGGTGTGTCTAATTCTTTGTTAACTTAAGGTTTTTAACTGTGATTTCTGCTCTGCTTGCTGTTTCTTACTGAGAGATAATTACTGAACATTTACAATATAATGGTAGTAGCTCTCTTATCTGTAGTGACTGTTCTTTGTTTATATCAGCCACTGTTTTGACTGGGAGTGGGTAAGTGGCCCCTTGATAGTTTCGAGAACTTACCGACTGCCTCTTTACTTGACTTCCTTCACCTCATTAGATCCCTTCTTTTGGTATTTCTTATTTTGAAGAGTAGTTTTTAAAGGGGCAGAAATGGCAAACATCTTTCTTACAGTTTCTAAAATCTTAAGAGAACAAAAATTTGTTCAATAAACCAGATTTGATGACATGGATGTCACTAGATTCTTACCCTTCCTTGGTAGAAACCTCCACTCTATCTACACCGTTCGCTGCCTGCAGGATGGAGGACTCTTAGCACATCTTCAAGAGCCACATACCTGGAGTCTACCTGAATTGTAGTAGAGCATTCCACACCACCTCATCGTTTCCCATTACAGACTTTGAATTTTGACTATAACAATATAGTTCATAGTATATTAAAATATCTGACATTATAACTTCAAGTCATGTATCCTCATAAACATATTTGTTCTAATATAAAGTATATATTTTAAATTGTTACAAAATTGGTATAAAGCAACTTTAAAAATGTATTTGTTTTGCCTTTCCAGACCTACTCTTGCATTCTCCTGAGTCTTTTCTGACAGATACTTGACTTTTACCATTAGAAAATTAAGAGACTGTGCTGACTTTATTAGAACAAAATATGTACTGCTGTGCCATAAGGTTGTCAAAATAAAAATAAAGTTCCATTATGGTTATTATACAAATGTATTCAGAAGGCTAATTTAAATTTTTAATTTCAAAACTATCTTATACTTATGAATTTTTGGACAACATTCAAGTTAGAGTGTTAGAACATCCTTAAAAGTTTTAAAAACAATTAAATTATAAATTTTCATTCACAAAACTCTAAATTAAATTTGTTTCATAGACCTGTATGATAAAAAACTTTAAGACTTTGAAGAAAGAAATTGAAGAAATCAGAAAATGGAAATATCTCCATGCTCATGGATCATAGGACTAACATAGTAAAAATGATAACTTACCAAAAGCAATCTACAGTTTCAATGCAATCTCCATTAAAATTGCAACACAATTCTTCACAGACAATGAAAGAATAATACTCAACTTCATATGGAAAAACAAAAACCCAGGATAGTTAAACAGCGCTGTATAATAAAACTACTTCTGGAGGTATCACCATCCCTGACTTCAGACTCTACTACAAAGCTAAAGTAATAAAGACACCTTGGTGTTGAAATAAAAACCAGACATGTGGACCAATAGAATCGAATAGAAGACCCAAACATAAATCCACACACCTATGAACACTTGACTTTTGACAAAGTAGTCAAAATTATACAACTGAAAAAAGAAAGCATCTTCAACGTATGGTGCTAGTCTAACTGGATGTGGGCATGTAGAAGAATACAAAGATTCATATCTATCACCCTGCACAAAACTGGAGTCCAAGTGGATCAAAGACCTCCACCTGAATCCAGTTACCCTGAAACGGATGGAAGAGGAAGTAGAAAGTAGCCTTGAGCACATTGGTACAGGAGACCACTTCCTAAATAAAACATCAGTAGCACAGACACTGATTGACAATAAATGGTACCTCCTGAAACTGAAAAGCTTCTGTAAGGTAAAGGACACTATCCAATAGGACAAGACAACAACCTAGAGAATGGGAATAAATCTTCACCAACCCCACATCTGACCAGGGTTGATCTTCAAAATATACAACTCAAGAAACTAGACATCAAAAATACAAAATACTCCAATTAAAAATGGGATACAGATTTAAACAGAGAATTCTCAATGGAAGAATCTCAAATGGTCAGGATACACATAAAGAATTGATCAACATCCTTAACCATCAGGGAAATGCAAATCAAAACAACTCTGAGATACCATACACCTGTCAAAATGGCTAAGATAAAAAACACTAATGACAGTTTATGTTGGAGAGGATGTGGAGTAATGGGAGTACTCCTCCATTGCTGGTGAAAGTGCAAACTGGTACAGCCACCTTGGAAAATGATATGGTTGTTTCTCAGAAAATTGGGAATCAGTCTACTTCAAGATCCAACTATACCAATCTCAGGAATATACCCAAAGGATGCTCAATCATGCCACAAGGACACTTGCTCAACTATATTCATAACAGCATTATTTGTAATAGCCAGAACTTGGAAACAACCAAGATGCTTCTCAATCAAAGAATGGATGAAGGAAATGTAATATATTTACACAATGGAGTCTTACTCAGCTGCAAAAAAAAAAAAAAAATCATGAAACTTGCAGTCAAATGAATGGAGCTAGAACAAATCATTCTAAGTGAAGTAATCCAGACTCAGAAAGACAAAAATGGTACGTACTTACTCATAAGTAGATATTAGGTATAATGTAAAGAAAAACCAGGCTGCAAATCACAGCCCTAGAAAGGCTAGGTAACAAGGAGTGCCCAAACAGAAATATATAGATTTCCCTGGGAAAGAGAAATAGAAGATATCTTCTGAGTAAACTGGAGTGAGGGGAAGTGGGAGCATGGGAATATGAGGGATGAGGTTGGGCAGGTTGAGGGTGGGATGGAGAGGGAGAACAATGAAAGAGATGTCTTGATAGAGGTAGGGGGTATTTCAGCTTTAGGAAGAAACCTGGTGCTGGGGAAACTCCCAGGAATCCACAAGGATGTCCCCAGCTAAGACTCCTAACAATAGTGGAGAAGGTCTGAACTGGCCATCTATTGTAATCGGATTGGTGACTGCCCTAGTTGTCAGAGAGTCGTTATCTCGTAACTGATGGAAGTGGATGCAGAGATCCGTAGCCAAGCACTGGGCTGAGCTCCTGCAGTCCTGTCAAAGAGGAAGAGGAGGGATTGTACAGACTTGGGGGGGGAGGGCATGTCATGACATGGGAACCCTCAGAGACAGCTGGCCTGAGCACATGGCAGCTCAAGGACTCTGGACCAGCAGCGAGGGAGCCTGCATGGGACCAACCTAGGACCTCTGCATGTGGGTGACATTTGTGTAGCTTGGTCTGTTTGTGGGGTCCCTAGCAGTGGGATCAGGACCTGTCCCTGGTGCCTGAGCTTGCTTTTGGGAACTTATTCCCCATGCTGGGTTGCCTTGCCCAGCCTTGATGCAGGGGAGGACCTCGATTCTGCTTCAACTTGATGTGCCATGCTTTGTTGATGCCCATCAGAGGCCTGCCTCTCTCTGAATGGACAAGGTAGAGGAGTGAATGGGGAGGGGGTAGATGTGAGGCAGGCAGGGTGGCAAGAGGAGAGGAGGGAGGGGAGCCTGTTGCCAGGATGTAAAATAAATGAAACAATTTAATTAATAAAAAAGTAGAAAGAAAAGCATGTTTCATAAAGTCTTTGTTTCTCAATAGCTGGAGGCATTTTAGGGGAGGCACAGTGAACAAACACTGAGTTCTTCTCCTCCATAGGAAGAGCAAACTTATCCTAGAAATCTGCTTGATACACTACAGCAGTGGTTCTCAGCCTTCCCAATGCTGCGATGCTTTAATACAACTCCTCATGTTGTGGCAATCCCCAACCATAAAATTATCTCATTGCTACTCCATAACTGTAATTATCCTATGGTTACAAATTGTAATGTAAATAGCTGATATTTGGGGTATCTGATATGTGACCATGGAGGGGTGATGACCCACAGGTTGAGAACCCCTGGGCTATGGCAAGCTCATCGTTATGAGCAATTGTAAAGCAACCTATCTACATTCCAGAATGGTAAATAGCAGGAGAGTGGCAGATGGTACCAATACTGTATCAGTCTGGTGTCTACCAGCAAGGAAATTTAATTAGACCTCTACAAATAAGTTTTTCTTTAAGATAACAATTAAAGTCACCTATGTTCTGTGTACTTCACAGCACCATGGAAAAACATTAATGTGATAATGTATATAGGAGTGATTTGCATGAAAATTCAAACACAATTAAGACAGGCATAAGATGTCAAAGCTTGAATTCAGTTCGCAAGCTTGACACATTATAAGCTTCAGTAATAGAGCTTGCAAAACAGATATATAAATAACCAAAGTAATTGCAATAAGTTGAATACACAAAAACATATAGATGTTTATATTTAATATGAGATAATCTTTTGAATTTGTAGAGATGTGGAGAATGAAGTGTCAACTCTAAAGAGGTAGCTAATATGATTTATTGTATTAATCCGGCAGTGTCAGGAACAAATGAAATCTGTAACCCAAGAAGCATCACTTGGGAAGGGTTGAGGAACAGAGGCCCAAACTCACAATTCTGAGGGAGAGAAGTCACACAGCCTGTGAGAAAAAAGAAGGCAGGGAATCACAAAAGCCAGAGATGGCAAGAATTCCTAGAAAGGAATTGCCAACATTTCCAACAGGGCCTGAGGGAACAAGACAGAGGAGCATGGACAAAGGACAAATGCGGCTGGATAAGGTAACCACAGATTAGTAAGAACCAAATTGAAATGGCTGCAGTGACTCTAAAGCAAGGTCAGAGCAACCTTTGTAAAACAGAGTTGTAAACAGCCGAGATGAAAATGGTAGCATATGGCAGTGGGTGGTGAAGGTCAGGACACCAGGTCTCTTATCGGAAGATATGAAAAGGCCGAAGGCAGAGAGGAGAAGGGGAAGTATCAGAGTGGGTGCTGAGATGGCGCTCTTAATGGAAAGAGAAAAAGTGAATTGAAGATCAAGGGAGGAGCTCTATGGGAAGAGCTATGACTCCTTCCTGTGCATCAGGAGCACAGCATGAGGATTCAGAGAAAGCATCCCCATGGAACAACATTTTCTACCTTCGTTTTGTTGTTAGTTTTTCATCATTAGTCATTGCTTTTAGGTCCATTGTGGTCAAGAACAATCCTCATGTGGTCATCAGAGAGAGGAAGAGGTATTAAGTGCATGGGTTGTCCAGTGGTCCTCAGCTTTTATCCCCCCTCCCTATGGCTTCCCAGTGCAGAAATTATAAACATACCCAGCAATTCCCTCCTATTTAAGAGTCTTCTCCCTTCTAATTCTATGCAATGATGATATGGAAATGTGTTCTCTGTTTACCTCCCTGCCAAGAGTGACACTGTAAATATTTATGACTGTTTTAGACAATTTTCCAAATCAAACATTGAAATAATGTATCTTAAATATGCCTCTGTCGAGGTGGGCATGCAAATTCGTCCTTACATTGACGATGATCTCATGCTTTCATTTGAAAAATACTGTGTTTCTAATGAGGCTTCAGTATTAGTTATCAGATAGCTGACTTGTTTAAGCCAGTTGCAGATGCTTATATTTTCATGGAAGTGCATCTTCAGCATGTTACTTCTTTAGAACACCAATGTCCTCCAACTGATGTCACAGAGATGAATTTAGAAGTCGCTATTTTGAGGATTATCAAATTAGACAGTAAATCTAACTAAAGTTCCAGTATTCCCATTTAACTTGTTTTTCTGAATTTATAAAACTATAAGAACTTATTTCAAAAGTGTCTTAATGAAAACCTGGAAACAACCTAAACTGAAGAATGTACAAAGAAAATGTGGTACATTTACACAATGGAGTACTACACAGCAATAATAATAATAATAATAATAATATCTTGAAATCTGAAGGGAAATTGATGGATCTAGAAAACATCATATTTAGTGAGGTAACCCAGACTCAGAAAGACAAATACCATATGTACTCACACATAAGTGACTTTTAGACATAAAGCAAAAAAAAAAAAACCAGCCTACAATTCACAATCCCAGAGAACCTAGACAACAGAGAGGCCTCTGAGACAGAAGGATCTAATCTACATGAAAAGTAGAAAAAGACAAGATCTCCTGAGTAAAGTGGGAGCATGGGAGAGGGCAGAAGGGGATGGGGGTGGGAGGGAGGGGAGCAGAGAAAAATATATAGCTCAATAAAAGCAATAAAAAAGAATTACAAAAAAAAGAAAACTGAGTATCACTTATAAAAATTCTGGCTGAAGACCACGGGACTTGTGAGTGGGTGTATCCAAGCTCATGTCCAGGCCTACCACCTGTGTGCTCTGCCACTAGGTACCATATGCCAATGAGGCTCACTACTTACAGTCCCTGAATCTGTTTTCCCTGGAGAAATCAGATGAGACCTCTCCAATGGAAATCTTAGATGTTTTGCCACATTGTCAATAAGTTTGCCAGTATTTTGAGGCCCATCTAAGGCTTTAAAACCAAAAAGAGTCAATTTTGCCTAAATTGCATGGTACCTGTGAGCCATCTGAAGACTCGGGTCCTGAAACACATCATAGCTAAGATAATCTTTACTCTTTTAATTCTATGAATGGTAATATGGAAATCAAAATGTGTACTCTGATACCCACATGCACCTACATGGATTGGTAAGGCTGTGCCCAGTGGAGCAGTAAGAACAGCAGAATGGTCCATGTGTGTTATGGTTTTCAATGTGTCCCATAAACACTTCATGAGAGACAACTGATCACATGGTATGGAGGGTTGATCCTACCAAATAATGGCTAGCACACAGGGGGATTACAGGGATCCTTGTAAATGAGATTGATAAAATGAAAGAAACCTCAGGCTGCCATTGTGATGATATCAAATTTATTTTTTCAAGAAGTCTCCCTCATGATTGTAACAGGAAGGCCACTTGTTTGTCCCAGCTGCCCAGAACCAAAATAATCACACAGAAACCATATTCATTAAAGCACTCTAGCTTCTTATTGGCTAACTCTTATATTAATTTAGCTCATTTCTATTAGTCTGTATATCACCATGTGGCAGTGGCTTACCAGCAAAGATTCAGCATATCTGACTCTGGTGGCTCCATGGTGTCTCTCTGACTCCACCCTTCTTTCTCCCAGCATTCAGTTCTGTCTTCCCTGTATACCTAAGTTCTGCCCTATCAACAGGCCAAGGCAGTTTCTTTATTCATTAATGGTAATGACAGCACACAGAGGGGACTCCCACATCACATGATAGTTTGGATCCCACCACCTGTAAGGCAGAGGCAGGAGAACTATTGGTGTAGAAAGTCCTTCTGTATATGTGTTGCTTTTATTGGTTAATGAATAAGGAAGCTGCTTTTGGCCAATGGTTTAACAGATAATTAATAGGCTGGAGGAGATAGATAGATAGATAGATAGATAGATAGATAGATAGATAGATAGATAGATAGATAGTAGGAGGAGTCATAGAGATGCCATGGAGCCTTCAGACAAGAAAGATGCAAGCCACCAGCTGGATCCTTGCCGGTAGGTCACGAGCCTCATGGTAAAATATAAAATAATAGAAATGGGTTAAATTAAGATGTAAGAGCTAGCCGATAAGAAGCTAGAGCTAATAGGCCAAACAGGCCAAACTAATACAGTTTCTGAGTGATTATTTCAGTTCTGAGCAGCTGGGAACAAACAAGTGGCCTCCTACAACAAACTATAATTTTGAAGTCAACCTGAATTACACAGTTGAAGTAGGTCTCAAAAAACAAAAACAAAATCAAATCAATAAATAAAAATATCTATCATTTTATGTTTACTTGAAGTTGAGATTTTATATATAAGCATTTTGTCCCAGCATGTAGTCATAATAATATCCCAGCAATATATATATATATATACATGGTATATATATATATATACCATGTATAGTTGTTTGATGTGTCATGTGGTCCCCAAACTATTATATTTATGTATATGACTAACACTTTCAGGTTACAAAATTATTTCCTCCACCAAGTTTCTAAATTCCCCAATTATACACATTTGTATTTGTGTCCTCCTGGCCCTTCATCTTCAGCTCATATCCATCCAGGCAATCAAACAAACAAGCAAGCCTGCTGATCACGCTGTTCAATGTCTCATGGGTTAATTCTGTTTTGGGGGTGATAGGGATATGGTTTCTCTATATAACCATGGCTGTCCTGGAACTTACTCTATTGACCAAGCTGGCCTTGGACTCAGAGATCTGCCCGCCTCTGTCTCCTAAATGCTGGGTAAAGACAAGGGCCACCGGGACTGGCACAGGTTAATCCTTATAGTCCATTGTTCTAGCATGCCAAACTTAGATATGTATTATTGTTCATTCCTGTATGATCTCCTTACCATTTATCAAGACGTAAGGCTTGGTGCTCAACATTCACGAACAGATGGCATGAGTGAGAGAAATCACAGTTTCAGTTAAATCCTGAGTACTTTGAAATGTTAGCATTCCAAGTACAAGGCAGTGCTGTGTTCCCCGAGGAACAGTCACACAGAGGAATGAGACACATATGTGCTTACATTTAAAACGTTTTCACTGTGTGTGTGTGTGTGTATGTGCGTGTGTGTGTGTGCAATGTGAGTACAGAGCCCAAGGAAGCCAGGAGAGTTCATCAGATGTCCTGGACTAAAACTATCTGACCGGGGTGCTGGGAACCAAACCTGTATCCTCTGCAAGAGCAGTAGCAAGTGCTCTACCCACTGAGAACATCTCCCTAGCCCCACAAATCCAAATGTTTACCCTAAAGTTTAATTCACCAACACCCATTCTGGAATTGTGTGGTTGGGAAAATGTTTACTTTATCTTGTTACTATTTTTATTGTGTGTGGTTTATTTTATTCAGCACTGGTGATCCAACCCAGAGCCTTGGACATATTAGGCAAACCTCCTTGCACTGAGCTCCATCCTCTAAGTTCTCTGGTTCACCATATGAGACAAAAGCAAGTATAAATTAATACACAATTCAAGTGTATTTTTAATTTGATCACATTGTTAATTTATTTGTGTGCATTCATGTGTGTGTGTGTGTGTGTGTGTGTGTGTGTGTGTGTGTGCAATAGCATGCCAAAAAACAAATTTAGTTAGAGGACAACTTGCAGGAATTGGTCCTCTTCTTCCACCACATGAGCCTCTGGGATTGAACTCAGTTTGTCGGGCCTGTTAGCAAATTTATTTACCCACTGAGCCATCTTCCAGGCACATTCAGTATAAATTTCTTTTATTAGACTATATGAAATTCACAGTGAATTGAGGGAAAAAGTTCCTTTGACAAAGAGATCCAATAATATGGAGCAGTGGCTAAACAACGGTTAGATGGCTAACAGGATAGACTTCAGAATACAAGTATTAGCTTCAACACATACGTGTATATTCATATACAGTGATTACATGAATTATATTCATGTATCTGTTCCTAATGAGATTTTCTTATTCAGTTTGTTGATTTGTGGTTAAACTGACACTAGGTAAGTATACAAATTAATTGCTGCTGGAGATGCTGTTGACCCAAATGGAATGCCTGCCTTTAGTGGAAGTTATAAAACCTGTTGACATCTCAGGAACTTGGCAAAGACTTCAAGGATGGCTCGCATGCCTCAGGGATGGGTAAACTATTTGCTGTCAGGTATTCGTGATGATGAAGAATTATTCCCCTTGGATCCTGGATGAAAGCAGCATTAAAACATTAGCTCTGTAGCTGGGAACTAGGCTATGAATCATACAGACTTAATATTTTAGTGCCTCACTTATAAAAGCAACATGGAACTTAAGCAGATGTCTAGCCACTGGTAGCTTGTCACTGGTGGGATGGGGACAGATGGCCTTGTAACCAGGAACCTCAGTCCCTACAACTATCAGAAACAAGGACAAAGGAGGTGCATTGTCTGACCAAATGATACCTGTGACTTACAAATGTGAAAGACAACCAATCAGTCCCCCTTTCAAACTTATATATAAAGGTTTCCAGAAGAATTCCAGCTCAACTGGTTTTTATATATAAAAAAGGAAAACAGAAACTATCTTGCTAGATAACTAGGATGTATTCATGCTCACATCATTATTTCTCACACACTTCCTTTAATGATCACATTTAAAAAGTATCTATACAGGTTTCAGATAGAAAAACTATATTTCAAAGAAATTGCACCTATCAAAGGTGATAAGATGTTTTGTATAGCTAGGTAATAGCAGGCTTCAAATTCAAACCCAAAGTTCCTGACTTCCTGTAGGCTGCTTATTGTTGTTTTAATGATACCCTCGATGCCTAATCATAAATAAGAAACATATGTAAACAGTTACTATAACTGAAACATGAGTAAATAAGTAATAACTTAATCAAATACTCATTTTGAAGACCAAGTCAGTGTGGCACTGAAAACTGATACCAAACCAGAAGGAGCCTCGGATCCCGACACTATCTGGCCCATGCTTTCCTCTTTGGACATAGTTCAAGAGACTAAGCTTCTTGGTCTGTGTAGTATGTTGAATGTTTCTACAATGGCGTATGTGTAGGGTGGGGTTTCAAATTCTTTATATTTCAGTTATGATGGCACAGGACTTCACACAGGTTTCAACACATCTGCCTTTTGAGAGGAAGTAGTTGAAAACCCAAGGCCATTGTTAATCAAAGAACAGCTCAACCAGAAATGATATCTGAACACTGTAAATAGAAGTTTCCAGTTGGTGCCTGTGACCTTGCTCCTCTCTGTAATCACATTAAAATTAACACTTACTTGTCAGTCCTGAGAAACCATGCCACCCTGTGTCCTTATATATTGGCTACTTACATGTCACTGTTCGGCTCTTTTTTAATTTTAAAATAGAATGCTTTATGTAGCCCGTGCTAGTCTTGAACTTACTATTCTCTGGTTTCAGCTCCTGAGTTCTGTGATTTCAGAGGGGTGCTGTCATCACCGGCATCTTCTTTGGTTCTGTGTTTTTAAAGAAATCCATTCCACTGACACTCCACATTGCTTACAATGACCTGATCAACTGTAAATGTACTTTGTGTATCTTTCATTGAATCATTTTGATCTAAGAAATTACACACAACATTTTAAAGAGATTTTAAAGGTTACAAGAAGATCAAAGTATATGCCTATGATTTCTTACTAAAAAAGCCAGAGTTAAGACATCATAAAGATTTAGCTTAGTAAAATCATAAGCAGTAACATGTGTTAATCCAAACTCCCTTTAAGTATACTTCATCCCTCAAGCCATAAAATTCCCATCAAACAAACCAACAAGTTCAATAACTAGTCTGGCAGATTTTCTTGATG
Source organism: Ondatra zibethicus (assembly GCA_004026605.1). Lineage (NCBI taxonomy): Eukaryota > Metazoa > Chordata > Mammalia > Rodentia > Cricetidae > Ondatra > Ondatra zibethicus. Next base: position 29,730 of record PVIU01000876.1, read on the forward strand.
GGGGGGAGGGGAGAACATTTTCTTTATTTCAAAATTGTCCAAAATTTCTTTTTTTTCAAAGAATCAATAAAAACGTTAAAAAAAATAAGGCAAAATTTCAATGTTGTATTTATAACCAATATTCTTGTCTCTACTACTGTAAGGTCACATTGTTAAACAGTTCATTCATCTCTTCCCTGTTCAAAACTACCCTGTGAAGTAGATATCCTTAATTGTACTTTCTTTGGGAGACAACTGAATCCCAAGAGAACTTGAGTGACTTGCCCATTGTGCCAGAGCTGGTCAGTGGCCATCAACCTTCATCATTTTGGTCCTATAGGTTATATATTTTGTGAGTGTGCCACACTCTATTACTAGGTACATAATTTTTCTAAGATTAAGGCAGGAGAGGCCAAGAACAAGAGAATGACAAAATAAATAGTATAAGATGAATATGCTAAGAAAACTGAAAATGGTGATATGGCTAACATACATGTTATAAAGTGTATATGTCTGTAGTGTGAAGGTTGATATTGACTGCAAACTTGGATGAGATACGGCAACTAGGGAGCAGGCTCCTGGGGAATACCTGTGAATGATTGTCCTGATTAAGTTAACCTTGGCTGACATCAGTGATGGATTATCAGGGTTAGGTTAACTGAGGTGGGAAGACCCGACATTCCTTGGGCTGGGGTCCCAGCAGCATAAAAAGTAGAAAGCTGGCTAAGAACCAGTGATCACCGCTCTCTGCTGCCTGACTGAAGAGAGGGTGCGACCAGCTGTTCACACGCCTCTTAAATGCTTTCCCAGCCTGTACTCCCAAAATAGGAGCCAAAATACACCCTCTCTCGAACGGGTTTTGTTGAGTATTTTGTTGAAGTAGTGAGACAAATAACTACTGCTAATGCATAAGTACAGTAAATTTCCCTATTATAAATTACAATAGCATCCTTCTTCAGACTTAGAAATCTCCAAAATTACCAGAGCTCACACTTAAATACTTGGGATAAGTGCAGGCAATTTAAGCTCACTTTGCTATGAGAGGCAATGAGATAGCTGGCAATAAGGACACCTATTACACAAGGCTGGTACCCAAGTTCAGTCTTCAGAAGCCATGTAAAATGGACGCAGAGAACTGACTCTGCAAGCTTGTCATCTGACCTTCATATGTGTGCAGAGACATGCTCATCCCCACACACATATCATAAACAAAAACACACTAATAATAAACAAATGAATAAGTAATGAAGACACTATAAAACGCATCAAAAAAAACCCTAAAAATAATTGCTTCCATTGGGGTTTGCAAATGATCAGCTGTACTGAACTGAGGTCATGCAATTAGGTCTAAGCATCTCTCAGAGCTTTCATCAATGCATCAGCTGTGCAAGACAGAATAATACCCCATACCCCAGAAAGTCAGCAACACATCAGTGACTCAGACATCAGCAGATGGGAGTAGCTAATCTTACTTGCTTGGCTAGTGATATATGCCTGATTACAGTTCTCTTAATGATTAAGAGGTCTAATTGTTTCAGGTAATTATATTGAGCCTCTAATAGATACATTGCCAACATTGTCTATGTCATAATTACTAAGCAAACATACCTTTTAGAAGTAACTATGTTGAGCTTACTCTTAAAAGGATCTAGTAAATTGGGTTTTAATACCTTTAATACCTGTGACTCTATTATTGAGGCATTACTTCCAGGAATGCTATGAATATTTCACAGGAAATTAGAATAAGAACTATCCTATCCTCAATGTCTAGAGTATTGTGTTGCTTCTGACTTCATCATCCCACCCATTCCTCCCCACTCAGAGTCTACAACATTAACTCAATCTTAATGTCGCTCCCCTCTTTCCATCCAATAAATAATCAATTCGACCAATGTTCCAACTATGCAAACTTTCTCATTTCTATCCAGTGTGTGTGTGTGTGAGAGAGAGAGACAGACAAACAGTGAGAGACACAGAGAAACAGAGACAGAGAAACGGGGGGAAGGGAGGTGAGGGTACCTATATTCATGTGTAGGTACACCCAGCCAATGGAGCCCAAATGTCTATGTCAGATGTCTTCCTCATTCACTTTTCATTTTAATTTTTGAGGCAGATTCTCTCATTGAACCTGGAGCTCATTGACTCAACAAGGTCAATAGAACAGAAATCTAGTACCTTGTGTCGAATTAAGGTTTAGAAAATTGCTTGTGTTCTGTTCTGTTTTATTGTCAGCTTCTTAGAGAAACAGTTTGGAGTAGGCAACCATATTGTATTTTTTTCCAGATTACTCTATGTCACAATCTGAAATCATTTGTCTAAGGAAGTAGTTTCCTTACAAAGAATTCAACTACTGTTTTTCAGCTTTCTCATGATGCAAAAATACTGAGCTATAGTTCTAAGGACAACGAAGAAATTCCAGACTCCTGCTTCCACACAGAAAAAGATTCAAATTAAATCTGAAACAATTTTCTTGATAGAAAGCAGGTTGTACTATGTATGGGAAAAGAATTACAGGAAGAATGTCAAACTAATTTAGGATCAAGAAAACGGAACAGATGCCCACAATGAAGTCATTACTGTGCCATATAACAGCAGTATGCCTGCATTGATAGGCATGTGAATAATTGCACAGCTATCAGGAATATGTGGGGCATAATCTTATCAGATTTATTCAAGGAATTACACAACAGCTGTAGTTCTATTAAAGGAAGCTATGTATTTGTGTGTTTGCCAACAATTCATGGGGTCCAGAATTAGTTCTTTCTGCAGCTTTTATGCACTAAAGGGTGAACCAAAAAGACATAGTGTTAGATCCACTCTAAAATAATTTCTCACACAATCATTAAGATATATTTCCATAAAAATCTTACCTGAAATCCAATCAAATGGACTACTCGGCAAAGTTGTGTAATTGTAAATGCTTTTGGTTTGAAACAGATATGTTGGGTTTTCAGTATTAACTTCCAAATTGCTATCAATTTTCTGATAAGTTATAGGGCTGGGCCGGAATAGTTTAGAAGAATTACTGGATTAAATGTTTATTTTATAATTCAAGTTTCATGAATAGTTCCTGTGTGCCTCATCATAACTAATTAAAAGTTGGAATGGGTAAATGATGGGACATAAATTAGAGCTTGTGACAGCTGAATTATTAAAGTAGCCGCCATAGTCAATCATGTACCATATAATTATGTCTTCCAGAGCCTCACAAAACCATAGCAGAGAAGGAAGAACGAGCCTGGGATCTGTAGGTGTAAAACTTTCTAGCTGCTGTGCTCCACACACCTTTTTAGAGAAAGGGTGTTTGCTCTGAGTCTTAAGAACAATAAAGAATGGGAAAAGAAGGTGACTTTAACATATGCACAAGTCATTACTATTCTGCCACAACAAAATCCAAAGGAGAAATCATTGCCTTCCTATTTATAATGTTTAAGCCAAGACAATGATTTTTTAAATGTCTTTAGAAATGTAGGTTCCAAACAGATGAGTAGCTATCAAGATTTCACTCTAAGAAGGGACAATAAACACAATTTAATTTTTTCTTTTTGTTTATTTGATTGTGGGGGTCTTATCATATAGTGAAATTTCCACTGTTAATAAATTTTAAGACCTCTTTTTATTAATAATCACAAAGAAAAGGTATAAAAATCTTACTTCAAAAATAAATTCCCATTGAAATAAATAAGTACAGTTTTGAAATACTATATGAAAACGAATTTCATGCAGCCAAGATGCAATGAGGAATTTACTACTAAAGACTGCATGAGGATAACAAATAAAATAACAAAAGTCTTTTGATGCTGCATATTTATGTAAGGGAAAATGCTATGGAAAGAGCCATGACCTTGACTCGAAGTCTCTGTTTACTCTCCAGCTGTGCGAACTTTCCAGCTCTTGGGCCTTCAATAGCTGACAGCGGCACTGTCTCTTCAGACAAAGCCCTCTGAGCTGTTGGGGGAAGGACTAGAAGACAAGCTTTGCCAGCCATAACACCGACAGCAAGAGACATCCCTAGGAGAGCTTTTAAATTCGCCTTTGAACGTAGGCGTTTTTCTTTTTAAACTATCTTGCTCGTATCTTGTCCTTTATGTCCTAAATGTCCTTCAAACTCTAGTCTTCATGTGTTCCTTATTCTGCAGCTGTGTCTATAAAGAGTGCAGCTGGCATTCACTTTGAATCAATGGCTTCCACTGTGGGTCTAGACTGAAAGTGTTTCCAGCCAGCTCTAGGCTCCACGGCCCTTTCTGGGCTGAGTGAAACAGGAACTCTGGGATCGTTACCAAGTGAAATTACCTGTGGTAGAATCTGAGATGAGTCACTTTAGCCCAGTTATTTGTGCTTTTTCTCCTTCACTGAAATGTGATGGTCATGGGGTCGCTGGCATTGTTTTCTTGAAAACCCTTAATCACCAAGGGCAAGTGGGTAATGGTTGCAGTCGATAATGGGGAAAGAACAGATAGTCTAAGTGTACATTAAGGAGCACAGCCAGCCCGAGCCTGTCCCTACTGGACCTGACGTGGGTGTACATACTGAAATTTATTTTCAGTAGCAATTGCTATGTGGAAACCATCAGACTTCTTATATTCTTCCAACTCCCAAAATGGAAAAGAAAATAAAGTAGAATATTAAGCATAATTGAACATATTTATTTTTCCTCCCTTTTTTTCTTTAAAATCATGTTTCAGCTTTAACATAATTGTCAACAATTTATGTAACAAAGATTCTATAGACTAGGGAAGAAATGACTGACTCATTTAATAGTCAAAATTAGGACGATGTGCAGGTGTTGATGGAATGTCAGCTTTTCATGAGAAGTTCCTGTATGCCTTATCATAGCTAATTAAAAGCTGGGACGGTAATTGATGGGACATAAATTAGAGTTTGTGACAGCTGAATTATGAAAGCAGTCGCCACAGTCAATCACCTATTATTTAATTATGTCTTCCAGAGCCTCACAGAGCAGAAGGAAGGAGCTGAGAATCCATGGTGTCACTTTGAAGCTTCTCATTTACTCCAGCAATGAAGCCAGAGGCATGATTACCATTGTGTGTGCTTCAAGGAAGTGTAAGACTGAGGACCGCTTTCAGGAGGCCTGAACTTTCTATATATTGTTATAATTATGTTCACCAATCAAGAAAATGGGAATGTGAGAACCACTAAAATGAGATGCATAATTCTAAAACAGTAGTGACACACAAAGAACACGACTTATTTTTAAATCCTCTTTTTACACTTTTTCCATTGTTGTGTATGTGGTATATGTGGGGTTTTTGGTGTATGCATGTGTGGTGCATGTTTATGCTGGCACAGTAGCCTCGGCATGATGTGCATAGGCCAAAGGAAGATGTCAGATGTCCTACCTGCCATGCCTACTCTGATTTGTGCCCTTGAGACAGAGCCTCTTACTGACCTTGGTTTGGTGACACAGTTCTGCAATCTCAGTACTTGTGAACCTGACCTTGGAATTAGACTGGCAACCAGCAAGCCCCAAGGGTCCTTCTGTCCCAAACTCTCACAATGCTGGGGTTGCAGAAGCATGCAAACCTAGACCTGGTTTTGTACGGGGGTGCTGAGGATTCAATTGAGTAAATAGTTGGTAGCATGAGTAACTGAATTTGGATTCCCAGAGCCCCACATAAAACCACGATTCTTGGAAGGTAGGAAATAGAGACAGGCTCAGTGGCCCATCTAGTAAATAGGTAAACTTCAACTTTTGAGACCCTGACTCAAACAATATGGTGGAAAATGAATGACAAAAACACCTATATTACTGAGGGTAATGATTTTAAAACGGGATTTCATTTTAATTGTCCTAATTCTTCTCTTTTGTATAGTCAATTCATATATACATATAATATATATGTAATATGGATTCTTGTTTATTTTTGAGACTGTATTTTAATTATAGCATTTCTCCCTTCTCTTTCATTTCTCCAAGCCCTCACATATGCAAGCAAGGCAATACACATTTATATGTGGAGAATAAGATTCTGAAAACTGTTTCCCATAGTGATAAGAAATTGCTACCAGAGACTATAGGGAATAGAAAGTGCTAATTTCCTGTTTTATCTCCAAAAGTAATTTCTTTTAGTATTATTGCTAAGTCTATTGTAATCATATTAAATCAGATTTTCAATACATTGCCCTTGGCAGATTTGGGCAATTTCATTTAAAGATAGCATTGTTCAACCCTCATTGTTCCTGAATCGACTTATTCTGAATAATATAAAGTCTCATACAGCTATGTAAACAATACGGAGAAGACTTGAAGATATAGATATAGCATTCTAGAGTATGCTGAAATCCCCTGAATGTTAGGGAAGATCTGAAGGGACAATGTATAGACTGGGAGGAATCAGTGAAGTCGTCACAGTTTGGACACAAGCTTTGGGACTGGCTTTCATTGGTCACGTCCTGAGCCCTTGCAGAATACTTTTCCAAGATCTCAAAAGAATGTGGGTTGCTAGAATATTTGTGTCCCAGGAGCTATAGCAGCAACTGCAATACGAGATTGACTATAAAGGAAGGCATCTTCTAGTGACTCTAAAATTTGTTTCTGCTTCAGTTCCCTTGTATGTTGGTCTAATTTAAAAGACTTGAAAGGATCTTACGTTCTTGAGGTAAACTACAGTTCTAATCTCAACCTAAAATAAAGTAAGGTAAAAAATAAAATTCTTCAGTTTTAGCCCCTGGTACTCTCTGCTGCTAAACTGTGTCTGGAGTTTCTTCGTACGCCTCTCTAAAATTCCTATGTAGAAACAGATGAAAAGTTAGAAAAATCTCAAGCCTTGAAGGAATGCAAATGTCAAACTTTTGCATAAACTTTCCAACTTGGTTAGATGTCAACCCCCCAGACCCTGTCACCATCATAGGTCCACTAGTTCTATAATTAGGTGGACTTGACCTTCAACTTGAAGCAATTTAAATGATCTGTTAGCAATTTACATCTTAAGTCTCCAAAGCCCAGGACCAGATGGTTTCAGTTCAGAATTCTACAAGATTTTCAAAGAAGAATACCAATACTCCTCAAATTGTTCCACACAATTGAAGCAGAAGGAACACTGCCAAACTCCTTTTATGAGGCTACAATTACCCTGATGCCCAAACCATATAAAGACATTACTAAAAAAGAGAATTACATACCGATCTCATGAACATTGTTCATGAACAATCATGAACATTGATGAAAAAATACTAATTAAAATACTGGCAAATCGAATCCACGAACACATCAGAACCATCATCCACCATGATCAAGTCAGCTTCATCCCAGAGATGCAGGGATGATTCAACATATAAAAATCTGTCAACTAAACTTGAACTTGAATGTGAAATTTGAAGTATACTGGAACCTGACAATGGTGTTATCCATGCCTATTACTAGGCAAACACAAAAATGGATGTCTATTTATTTAATTGACTCACACCAGCCTTCCTTCAAATGGCCATCTGCAATACTTAGTAAAATACAATGGTATTGAAAACTGAAATTAAGTTTTTTGAAGCTTCCATCTCAGAAAGATGAGTAGGTTCCTTGTAGTAACACAGCAAGCTAGCTTCCATCGGAGATTCATACCCTACCTCTGCCCATTTGCATCATCAAAATAACAGTTACTATGAGTCGAGCACCTCTTCTGAGAACCATAAATTATTTGCAACTTAAAATCCCAGTCCTAAGAAGTTCCAATGGTAGACATTCCCGTACCAAGGTGAAATATATTGCAGTTTTTGCATGTATACATTCTTAGACCTTGTACTACCTTCCTCACTATCAAAATGCATAATGTCAAATTGTGACTATGTGTCAGGCGAGTTTCCCCATGAGCATAATGATAGGGAAATGTCTACTTTTTTTACCTAGAGAGTAATGTATTCTCTAAAATGTTGAAACGGTTTGCAACAAATTTGAGGATTTTCAGAGTGATTTAGAATGAGCAGTGAGGCTTAGTTTCAGCCTCATCTTTATAATATAAAATTAAAAGACTAAAAGAAATCAAACATACGCTTACCTGAAAAGTGGATATAACAAATAAATGCTTCTATTCTATAGCCAGAATTCATTTTCTCACAGTTTCAGCAATTTTGGCTTTTATTCTTGTAACTATTTCCTTTTCCACCCAAACACACTCGCCTCTGTTATCTAGACTCCATGTCCTTGGAGGATTTGGGACTAGAGACTGACCGATGAATATTTACTGAATTAAGTATATAGTATAAGTTCATAAAAAGGTTCCAGAGTGGGTGGGAGGAAGGTGTTAAAATAACATGTCAAATAATAGACCCAATTAGACAGGTGAACTTTTGAAATGTGAGTCTTGTTCTGCAGTTTAAGTAGGAGAAATTGGTGGAAATGATGGAGTCAGCCAGGCTGGAGAGATGGCTCAGTGGTGAAGAGCACTGACTACTTTTCTAGAGGACCTGGGTTCAGTTCTGAGCACCCACACAACAGCTCACAACTGTCTGCAATTCCAAGATCTGACATCATCACACAGACATACAAGCAGGCAAAACACCCCTCATATAAAATGAAAATAGAGGAATAAAAAGAATATACTAAAGAAGATGAAGTTCAGTGTAGTCTTTGGCTACATCGTGAGTTTGAGGACAGCCTGGGCCATTTGTGATCCAGTCTCAAAAGGAAAGAAATGAGTCGTTCTAGGCTAATTCTTAAAAAGTTGGCTTAGAGGAATCACTTTAAGGAATCACAGAAAAACCCCTGCTACACTATAGGCAGCGGATGATAGAGGAAAGGAATCAGAACAAACGGACTGAAATTACGTTGAGCCGGCAGAGGATTTCAGAGATATCTCTAAAGAGCTTTTTATAATTAACACTTGATTCCCTTTCTTCATCCTATTAAAATACATAGTTCATTTAGGGTCAAACATAAATTTGTTAGAAATATGATTATTGGTTCTAACCATTTTGACATTGTTGTAGACAACAGTCCATTAGCTCAGGTTCTCATTCCTTCTGGTTGCCTCACCCTCTCTTAGGATTAGAGGGGGTAGGATGGGAGGGTGTGTGGAGGGAATGGGAGGAGGGGATGGAGTGGGAATTTGAATTGTATTTTTTTTAAATCTAATAAATAAAAAAACTCAAATTCTATTCTGTGCGACTTGTATTTGCCAACAAAGACACATGCAGTCGAGGCAATACTGCAATATAGTGCATATAACAATTCTACAGCTGTGTACACATCTGATAGATTTTGAGGCATTAGGCTTTTCTTCCACAAGAGATACTGTCTCTTGGGGACTGTTCATGACTGTCTGAGAGGACTCACAACAGCAGTTATTCTTCACTAACGGCCCCGAGAACTCAAGCTTCCTCAGCAGTGACCCGCAAAGGAGCACTGGAAATCTGATGACGCTGAGACTCAAGCCAGGTCCACTGCAAGGCCAGGTGTCTCTATGATATGTCGTCTCCTTTACAGGTGTTTTCATCTGCTTCAAGCCGCAAGCAGAAAAGCAGACACCAGAACAGAGATATCAATCCAGCCAATAGTCATCCTATCATATTTCACTAATTATATTTTAAACTCCATGTAAAAGATAAATGTGTGTGCTATTCAAAATCAATAAAAAACCCAGCATTCTGTCAAAGTAAAGCTGAAATATTTCTTTTTATTTTTTATAATTTCATTTTATTTTTCGTTTAATTTGAGTATTAGGTTCATCTGAACACTTACACTATAATACACCCTGGCATGACTAGGAAGAAGAGTTTGCCTTTGACTCAACCTTTCCATTTGAGCGCACAATTCGGCTATGCAGGCTGAATAATGACGAAAATGGAAGTCAATCAACTGCATGCCGAGTGATCCTTAAACCAACCTACATCGTTTGTCTTTAAATCTTTCCACATGGTGTGACATCCAGTAGTGCGTAAAAACAAAACAAAACAAAAAAAAAAGTGGACTTTCCTGACATTTCCTTAGGAATTAGTATCAGATAACACTTGAGCGGTCCTCAAACATCGGATTTGGACTCTTCGCTGGAGTCAATAGTGAGACGGCAAAGTAATTTCTGAGCAATCAGTGAAGATTATGGCTCAGGATAAAATCGCATTGCCGAAGAAGGTAAGAAAATTTAGGACGAAAGCTACCATGTATGCTGTGGAGATAGCTGTGTTTGAACACAGCTGGCATGAGGTCCTTGGAGATGACTGTCACCTCTGAACCTGGTATTAGATCTTACTCAAATAGCTAAGTTCCTAGGCCAATCCTCATTGCCTCACTGGAGCTTCCGGTCACGGTGTTGTCTTTTGACTACACAGTCATTCATTTTGAAAAAACAGCAGGATTGTCATGGAAAGGTTCATTCGTGTGACTCATAACACAGAAAATAACTACATATTTTCGGTCGATGCTGCAAAGCTTTCCATTCATTCTGAACAAGGAGGCTCATGAAAAATCAGCCAAAATTCCTAGGAGTCCTTTGTGTTTGGATGACAGCATGTTTTCTAGTTAAGGATTCTATGTATGGAGCTTCTCAAAGTCTCAATACGGAAACAACCTAAATGCTCCTCTACCGAAGAATGGATAAGGAAAATGTGATACATTTACACAATGGAGTACGACACAGCAGAAAAAAATTAACGACATCTTGAATTTTGCAGGCAAATGAATGGAGCTAGAAAACATCATTTTGAATGAGGTAACCCAGGCCCAGAAAGACAATTATCATATGTACTCACTCATAAGTGGTTTTTAAACATAATGCAAAGAAAAACTAGCCTACAATTCATAATCCCAGAGAACCTAGACAACAAGGAGAACACTAAGAGAGACTTACATAGATCTAATCTACATGGGTAGTAGAAAAAGTCAAGATATCCTGAGTAAATTGGGAGCATGGGGACCTTGGGAGAGGGTTGAAGGGGAGGGGAGAGGCAGGGAGGGGAGCAGAGAAAAACGTAGAGCTCAATAAAAATCAATAATAATAAAAGAAAAACAAAGTCTCATTACATAACTTAGTTTCAGAGCCGTAAAACGTGCGTCCTGGTTGCAAGCTACGTTCTATGATAAACAGAGTGCCACGTGTATCCCGGTTGCAAATCACCTTCTGTGGTATATGAAGTGCCACGTGTGTCCTGTTTGCAAGTCACCTTCTATGGTATACAGAGTGCTACTGGCTTTCTTTGCAGTTTGCAGATCTCTCAACTTACCCTCAAGATTGAAAGGAGATGACGTGATCGTGAATACGGCAGTTCAAGAGTTTGATATCAACTAATGTTTAGGACCCCAAGGCACATGATAATATCATTTCATGTTAATTCCTATTTCTAAGATTACTTGGGGGGTAAAACAGTGAAGAGAAAGCCAACTTCCCTCAAATTTGGCTTGGTAGTAAATTCAATAAATACCCTTCCAAATCATTTTACGTTGTACATCCAGTCAGGGTTTTAGATGTAGAATAAGCGTTTAGAGTCTTGGGTCCTTACCTAAACCTGCACTTAGCTTCAGACTGCTTATAGTTCAATCATGTTTAATAGGCCCCAGGTCCATTAAATATAACTGTAACCATACAGCCTGTGCTTAACAGTAAGTGGAAAAGAATGGATGCCATATACCTTAGTATTCACGAAGCCTGGTCTAGACTGGCTTTTTACTGGAAGACTCTGTCCAGCTCTGGGCTCAAAATGCAGAGATTGAGGAGAATTTGGAAAGAGTTCACTAAAGCCCTTAGTGGTTCTGGGAAATGGATTTTTGGATGTAGAAAATAACAATAAGGAATTGTTTTATATATTTAAATAGGTGAAAAACAACTTGTATTGAAGAGAATAATTGAAGATTTATTGTCAGTTAGAGAATTTACATCCAACTTTGGCATAAGAAACTATTTTTTCAACCTCTAAAATTATTAGACTTGAAACTGGAATCCAGATATACTTGTGTAGTTTTCTCTGAGGTGCATAAAGTGGAGCCAGTCTCGGGGAGCGGAGATGATTTATGTCCTTCTGTAATGGGAGGTGAGGCTAGAAGAATTTTCTCAGTTTCTATTTTCCTGACTCTCAAATTCTAAATCAGTGTTTTAATCAGTTTTCTGTTGCTGTGAGGAGACAGACATTTTCATCCAGAGCTTTAACATGATTGCCCCGCCTTCTTGTTTTGAGCCTCTGTTATGGTAAGAAATCATAGTAAGGACTTGTCATTGCCACTTTACCCCTGCTTCCTTCCAGGAGACCCTACTTTCTCAGCAGTGCCACAGGCTAACAGTCAAGATTTGAGTATGCTAGGCCGTTAGGGACATTTAACATCCAAATCATAACATTCCCATAGCCAAAAATTTAAACAGTCTTATGTCTGTTTAAAGGCAAGAAATGTTCAAGAAAAATCAAAATATGAGGTGGAATAAATTACAAAAGGCAGCTGCCTTTTATTGCTGCATTAAGATACTTTATGTGTGAATCCAGATAAAGCTGTAAGGACCGTACCTGCTGACCACAGATTACAGAGGAGTAAAAGCTAACTGCATTTGCTGTAAGAACAGATGGTGAGACTCTAAGATACAACTTCAGAGAGAGTGGTGAGCTCGAACAGAGGAGGAACAGAAACTACAGAAAGAGAAGCACTTTCTTCCAAAGGGAGTTTCTGGCCTCAGACGACAGGGAAAAGATGACATTTGTCCTTGATGATTCCCTAAGTCCAGATCTTATGCTTCTGATATCTCGTTACTACCTCCTGACTGCTCAGAGTTCTTTCTGAAGGCAAGCACTTTGGATTCTTCCTTTTCTACAATAAAGACACATTTACTATGAGCCTTTCTTATTCCTGTGATTTTGAGTTATTTGCTGATCAATGTCAAAGGGTAATATAGCCTTAATAGCTGTGTACCTATTTCATAGAGTTTCTACTGGGGGCAATTCTAGCTTATTTGTTCGGGAAGAACTGAAGGTAGAGTGTGTTGCCCTGGCAATTGACCAACTGGGTGTCTGTCTTCTCCGTGTGGTTAGAACATCACTTGTAAAGCAGGGAGCAAATGAAACAACTGGGCCGATGCCCGGTTAAAATATCATACTCTCTACTCCTCCGTTCTGATGAAGGTCAGTATGAAGAATTAACATTTATGCGGAAATCTAAAATTAAGCTATTCTTTTAAATACTCTTTCAGAATTTACTATTTGTGCTAATACCTAAAATGGTAAATAATAATAGCAACAGAAAACTTTGCTTTTTATTTAATCCTGGTTGCAAGTCAATAACATCACATGGTTAAAAGTTTTGTTCTGGTCTTAAAGGCAACTTTTTCTTACTATAACCGAGGTTGGCCAGGTCCACCGTACATAGCTCAAGACAGTGACTTGAGGCAGTCCTATCTCAGCCTCCTAAGTGCTAGGATTTCCACACCCAGATAAAACAACTATAGATAATTAAGGATGCAACTTTCTTTGCTTTATTTATTTACCATAAAGAAACATTTTTAAGGGATTTGAATCTTAAGAAGTATTAATGGTATATGAGTCTATGATTCTCCAATGATTTAATGGACTGCTTCAGTAAACTAAGAATTGTTAAGGTCCCCCCACCCCGGTGCACTGCCAGTATTTAAAGTTGTACCATTCCTTGTTTGCTAAAGATCACTGATTTTTGAGGGCCAGAAGAAGCTGCTGCTTTGCAAAGATAGAAGCTCTTAGAAAATGCTTTGCAAATAGCCAGATGTGTGTAACTAAGAATTGTTGCACAAGACAGAAATTCTCAGGGAAGATGTAAGCATTAAACTTGTGTGCTTGTTGAAATGAATCTTAAGTATGGCATACAAACTATGAGTTCTAGAATATATCAGTTAGCAGTGATCCTTAATATTTGTTTTGCAGGTTTTAATGTACATCCAGGTTAAGTCATTTGGTCATTAAAAGAGCTCGTGAAGTGGAAGAAATGGGCATTATCATATCTGTCTGATACACGATAAAATAAAGCTTGGAGGTGTCCTTACCCAGTATTATAGAGCTAATAAAGACCAGTAGTCAGGTTTGGTTGCATTTCATATTCTGTCTGGGGAATCTGACTTCAAGTTCTTTCCTCAATACATATAGATACTGGATTATATCATTTCTACAAGGAAAAGTCTTAGATCTAGGGCTTTTGCTGCAGAATCTATCACTCATTCTAAACATGGTTCACATACATGCTGATGCCAGTACTACACACATCCAGTTTCTACAAAGAAGGATGAAGATACAGGTAGATAATGTCTTCAAGATGACACAGCTCCATGTGAGAATATGCTCACAGCTAGTTTCTCTCCATTGGCACGTACAACCACAAAGAGAGAATGGCCAACAAGGGAAATAGGAAATTGCTGGTTGGAACGTCTCCTAAGAACAAGCTTACTAGGTCAAAACAAAGTCATCCACTGAGATAACAAATACAGTTCTTCATCTGCTGAAGTAAGCACTCCAGACAAATTCACATAACTGCTGGGCTTGCCCTCTTGTAGGAACTGAAAGAGTCTGTTCTGTGCAATGGAAAACCAATGCTCACGGCAAATGTCAGGCTATAGGGAAAGCATGAGTTCTAGGGTCAGAACTGCCTGAGTTTGACTTTGCGGCTCACCATTTCTAGTGGAGTAATGCTACGAAAGCCACTTCGCCTCTCTCACATCTCCTAGTTAGCATTCAAGACTGTGTGGGGTTTTAAATGAGAGCTACAAAGGCCAGTAGCATGACCTTACGATGTGTAGATGGTAAGAACAGCTACAGAACCCCGATAGTTAATCTCCAGGGGTTCGAAGGAGACCTACGAACCAAGCTGGACATTGTTCTATGCAGAGGCAAATCCCAGGATACTATGAAATGTTTGCTATTATGAGCAAGGTATGGATTGAAAGTTGCTGTAACATCACTTAAACACTGAAAAGACTTAGTCATCGAATTTACAAACATGTATTTGTAAATTTGTAAGCTACAAACATGTCCATACACATCATTTGAACCTCTTATTCACCTACAGGTAAGTTACCACTCATTAAATGAGGTAATAGATCTGAAGATGATTTTAAGATGCCGCTCATTCAGTGGTTACAGACCAAATTATAATGCTGTGTTCTCAGCAGAAACAACTTACTTGTTTCCATTGAGCTGCTAATTTCCCTGCCTGTAGGCACAATAATAAATATACTATGAGAATTTTTCTTTGCTTTTGTGTGTTTCTCTAATTAGGAAGATTCCAGAAAAGTCAAGGACTATTTTATCGTGCCATTCCTAGAGCAAATCTTTCAGGACTTATGAACAGACATAACATCTTTCCAATATTCAAACTCATTTAGGCCTCCTTTGTTTACAGCAACAATCATCAAATGAACGAGCGAACAACAATAACAACAACAAAACCAATGTGATCTGCTGGGTTACAAATTAATGACCTTTCCCGGTCTGCTTATATTTCCAGAGGCTGCCAATAAATATAAGAGGAAAGTCACTCCGCGCAGTAAGTGAACTTTCTGTTTGTGTATTGCAGATCATAGCTCTTTATCAAAACTAATAATGCAGTTTTACTTTTTACAGGAAATGGAAACCAAATCCTCGACAAATGGATGCAAGCATTCAGAATGGCTCTCAAATGGGCAGTGCTGAAAATTGATCCGGTTGCTTGTCAATTGCATCATTCAGAGATGACATCAGCAGCAAGGCTGCAGCCAATGCTGGCTTGTCACCCTCCTGTACCACAAATAAAATCACACTCTGCAAAAATATAATCATCTCCAAGGCTGAAACTTGAACCTTGAAACCTAATTAAGCAACTTTTTATCAGCTTCCTCGATAAGACCTAGACCAGGTTACATATAAACTCGCAGCAATCAATGCTGATAAAACATGTCGTTACCAGTGTATCATTCTAAAAGAAAGGTAGGCTGATGATTGAGACAGTCCTTACGATATTTATTTCTGATTTTGTTTATGATCCCTTTTATCTAACTGCAACCCTGAGCTGGGCTCATCACCAGGGCCACGCCCTTCAGTCCTCGTTAGGCAGCCCTGTTCCATCTCATCAACAGGAAAGACATTTTGCCTCTTTACCTGGGGGATTTTGCTCATTGAGTATCACAAGGGATGCTGGCGTGGGTCTCCTTTTCCTGATCTGTGAACAACAAAGGCACAGCTGACGTCAGTGTGAGAGCCAGACACTTCTCTTCATTGATTCTACAGCGTGCAAGCCTGCCTACCCTCCTCTTTCCCCAGTACATGTGAAGGAACTTCTAGAAAGAACACAGCATAATTATGTATTTTAGGGCACAGGGAGCAAGCTAGAACTGCCAGATGTTACTGACACCTTCTTTGACAAAGTTACATTTCCAAATGAAAAATAATAATAATAGTTGTATATTATCAAAATATGCACCTGAGATTAGTATACTGTAAAGTACAGAGATGACTTACTATTGAAGTGACTGTTAAAGCTCCGTGACAAGGGCAGTGATGTCATGATCCCTTGCTCTTATCTAAACGAGGCAAAAGAAACTCAGAAGCCTCAAATTTCTCTTATGTGCTATAATTAAATTGACAATGTAAGTTTTAGATTTCAATTTGTATGATTAACTTTCTACTTTCTAACTTAATATTTAGAGCAAATTGGCAGGTCAACCAAAAATAAGAATCTTACAAGAATGTGTTTTAATTCCTTTAGGCAGTGCTAATTGGAATCAGTGGGTTAGAATAAAAGGGAGAGAATACGAAAGCGAGAGGGCATGTGAGTGAGTGTTAAAGAAATGGGAGGGGAGAGCTGAGGTAGATAGGGCTAAGATATATTATATATTGTGTGATATTATAGATAAATAAGTAAAAGTTACTAAAAAAGTGTAGAAGAAGAAAAGAGACTATATATACTCAGTTGAAACTAAGATCGGGTGGATTTACCCCCTTGTTATAGGAATCACAGGAATATAGTATGATTAAACTCTTGCTTCAGGTAGTCTTTACTCATCCAGTGTGCACTCATCGTTAAATTCCCAGAATACTTGTCAATAGGATAAAGGATGAAGGATACAAATGGTGTTGTTCAAGATGGAAGCCATGTTCAGTTCAGTAAACAGATCTGGCCCAGGTTATGTGTATCTGGTCTGAATCTGGGTGGGTCTACTGTGGAAGTATCATATAGTAAGACTCCCAGAGCCGATACGTATTGTAAGACTTTGTACCAACTATTTGGGAGAGGATTCAGGGGTCCTCTGGGTTCTAAGTGACTAATGAATCAGATTGGCGTTCCATTATCTTCTTTGCTCTCCCCGCCAGTACTCCACACTTGTTTCTATGCCACAGAATATCTTTTAAGTGGGTCCATTGCACCCAGAGTCTAAGTAAACATGAACATGGTACAGTTAGAAACCAATGTCAGACATAAAAAAGGAACCTAGGAAAAAGT
Source organism: Ondatra zibethicus (assembly GCA_004026605.1). Classification (NCBI taxonomy): domain Eukaryota; kingdom Metazoa; phylum Chordata; class Mammalia; order Rodentia; family Cricetidae; genus Ondatra; species Ondatra zibethicus. The sequence goes on from PVIU01000876.1 coordinate 47,071, forward strand.
AATATAGCATTTTTCATATCCATGGCTCATGCATAACCACAACTATGGCTGCAGATACACAATAAAAACTCATAAAAAATGCAGCCTGCAATATTAAATTAGTCTAGGATTTACTACTTTAATTTCCACATTACTTCTTATTTTCTAAGTAACAAAACAAAAGAGTGCTAATTTTTGGTAATGTTTTCAAAGTTTCTTTAAATGTTAAAACTGTTATGTTAAAGAAGAAAAGCCAGCACATTGCTTCCGACCAGAATGTCTAACACATGGACGTTTATTTTATATAGAATGAAGTGATGCTAAAATCTTAGCCAGTCATTCCCCAGCACAACCCAAACACAAGTACAAAAGCAGACCCACTTCCTCTTTCTGAGAGTCACAAAATCAGGCAAATGCAGAAAGCAGGGACCCTTTCACCTAGTAAGAATGCATGACCTTCCTGCCCATCGTCCTGGAACTGCTCCGGCTCCACTCCCCCTTACCTGTTCTGCTGCCTCTGGAGCAATCTGACTCTGGAATAAAGGCACAGCAAATTGTATCTTTTTGGGGCTGTTGGGCTCCATGTTAGCGATGAGAATAAGACAGAGCAGTGAGCACTCAAAAAGACAAAACCCGAGTGTTATCCGGAGTGTTCCCGAGGCACGCTTCACCTAGCCACACACTGTGCTTTGCAATAAATCTCTGTAATTCCAGCCTGAGCAAGTGAAGATGTCGAGGTTTGAGCAACTCTCTTCTTCAATATCCAGTGATGCCTGGCTTGCCTGATCCCCCACCGATCTTCTGAATCCTCTCAACACAACTGGGAAAGGAAGAATAAGCTAATTACGTCCCTGCTCACTAACACACATGCCAAGCTTTCGCTCAGCATCAGCGGCTAATTGAAGTTGCAGTGCTAGCCTTGAAGGACCCGCTGCCCTGGGATTTAAAAGAAAGGCTCTATCCACTGTACATTACCAAACGGCTGCTCAAAAGTGCAGCCTAAGCTCCCTTGAGCATTACAGGGATGGGTCATTCATTATTGATTAACATAAAGCAGGAAGTTTTTAGAGCTGGGGGCAGGGCCTGGGTATAGAATCGTGTCATTTCTTTGTAGCAACTTACAAGTCAGACACCTTTGCTACTTCACACTCGACCACCACATCGATGGATGGCTATCAGCAGTAAGCCACAGCCAGTAAAATCAGCTATATTTGTGCTTCAAGATCTGGTTAGGCTAGCCCTGTCCCAGGGCTGAGCAGATCTTAGTTCAAGTTCCACTGTTAATAAGCACCGTGGCCTGGAGGAAATCACAGCATATGTCTAGGCCCCCACACTTTCAGTGGGAAAATGGGGGGAGTTAGATTAGATGACCTTTATGGTCCCATTCTGTTCTAACATACCGTAATTAGAGTTCATGGTTTTAATTTGAGTAGAAAGCATTGGGCAGCTAAATTTAGCAAACAGCTTGGAAGTCACTGCTATTTCAGTGGCCTTTATTTTGTTTCTGAAGGAGCCAGTTACATCCTCTTTCTTGGAAGAATCCAGAAATGAGTGGAAAACATTAGTGAAAAGCCAGTAATGTCGGACACTATGGCTTGTTGTCAATTATGGGGCTGAATGCAAAGATGAAGATTTGAGGAAAAGTCTAAAAAGGATCATCTTCAGAAAGATGATGAGTCAAGTGACTATGGTCACAGAAAACACTGACTTGATCATCTTAGTAATTCAGTAATATCAAACAGTAGGCAGTTATATCACCAGAACCAGTTTGGCTTCACAGAATTCACTCTTTTCTGTTTGTTTTATTTTTTGCTCTGTTTTGCTTTTGTTGCTGTTGCTTGTTTTTCGAGACAGGGTTTTTCTGTGAAAACAGTCCTGGTGGACTTGGAACTCACTATGTAGACCAGACTGACCTCGACCTCACAGAGATCCATCTGCCTCTGCCTCCCGAGTGCTGGGATTAAAGGTGTTTGCTACCACCGCCTGGAAATCCACTGCTTATTGAAGGAAGCCTGGAAATGTGCATGCCTCAATGGAAAAAGGAACTTTAGTTCTGTACTTTTCTGTTTGAAAGGTGTGATTTGCTGACTACTACCTTTAAGGATGTAGCTTTTAGATTCATTAAATGCATTTTGATACTGTATAAAATTGTAAGTATTTACAAGTGAAGTTCCCTTTATTTTGAAGGTCTGTTTTCTAACACAGAAATACACATCAATGATTTAATCATACAGCTGTGCTGTAAAGTGTATAGAAAGTAGTATGCATTATTCAAGTCGTTTCCTATATACGCTAGAGGAAAAGCAAATGGAGATACTGATGGGAAAGTAATTTTAAAGGGGAAAAATGCTGACAGCAGGAAATCTTGTAAAGGACTCATCTCTCAGAGGAGAAAGGAAACTCACCATTCAAAAGAGCCTATGGCAGAAGTTACAGAAGACCTTAGAAGGAAAACCTTTATAGATCAATACCGATACTGAAGACACCTCTCTGAATATCACTTGAGAGCCTGTGGAAAAGCAGACAGCCTTTTTCGTGAGGAATGAGTCCAGAACTTGCTCGCAATCAACAGGAACTTGTACTTGGTAGCCCCAAATTCGCACCCTCGCTCTGCCACTTGCCAAGAGGAACATGGCAGCCATGAGAGAACGTGTTTTACTGTGAAGTTCAGTTGAGTGCAGTCCTAAAAGGAGCTGCTCATAGCAACAGGGCTCTAGCCACTCTGTAGCACACAGCAATCACATGCTTACTAGATTGTTCAAAGCGCTCAATTATACATGTTTCTAGCATGACTTATTAAGAGTCTCTTCCTATTGGAAAATTTAATGCCAATAAGAGGAACAGATGAAAAAGTGAAATTCTATGTGTGTATTATAGGATGAAGACCAGAAAGTGTGCATGCATGTTCATATGTATATGGGCAGACAGCGTGTATGTGTGTGTGTGTGTGTGTACGTGTATACAAATGTGTGTGCATATGTGCACATATGCATATGGGATGCAGGACGACTCTGGGTGACTTCCTAAACCACGATCCACTTTATATGTTGAGGCGGTCTCCCACGTGATTCTGGACCAAGCTATTCTTCAGCTAGTTTAACTAGGCAACCTGTTCCAAGGATTCCTGTCTTTGCATTCCACAGTCTGCGAGCACAGGCCCACACCACGCCCACAAAGACACATGGGTGATAGAGATCTGAACTCTTGTCCTCGGGATTGCTCAGCAAGTGCTTTACCTTGATGAGCCATCTCCTCGGGTTTAATGCCCCCCCTTTAATTAATAGTTTGACCAGAGATAGTACCTACAGAAGCTTCCTGAACCTTTCATGATTTTTCTTCTTTGTCAGTGCTACCAGCTTCTGGGTGCTTGTCGGGATTCAGTGGTGTGTGGCCTTGCTTTTAGGAAAAAGTTATAAACTTGTTTCCATCCAAACAGGGGTTGTTGGGGCACGGGAAAAGGAGTCCAACAATCTCTGCTGCCAACAGAGAGAACAGTATACCTCCACTTAGCCCAATAGCTACCTGTCTTTCTCTTAATTATTTAACGTCTTGAAAACCTCTTCACACAGCAATTCAACACGCTTATGGCCAGGCTTTTGCTATGGCCTTAGAGGAGAGGCTGTGCTAAAAGTCTCATCTGAAATCCTTTTAAAGCTAAAGTGTCAGTCCTGGAGTCATGCCTAAGCAGGTATGAGAACTTAGAATTGGGCTTTAGCATGAATATGGGGGCGTCTAATAACCTGTAACTCCAGTTCCTGAGGATGCGATGCCCTCTTCAAGCCTCTGAGAGTACCGCAGGCTTCTGGTGCACAGATGCACATGTAGGCAAAACACCCGTACACATAAAATAAAAATAAATAAATCTTTCAAGCTAAATTGTTAACCTAAGAATCTGTAATGTTACTACATCACTGGTCCTTGTGTGCACTCCCCTCTTGTTGGAAGACATCCTACCCTGCCTGCTTTGTTTGTATCAAATTAGATTTATCCTCCAATTCTACCTACTCAGAAAGGGCTCTTTAGAATCACAAAATGAAAGGAATCCCTCAGTTTTCTCTCCTCGTATACAGTCGTGGCTTACCAGGAAAGATTCAGCATGTCTGACCTGGCAGCTCCATAGTGGTTCTCTCTCTGCCCTTCTTCCCAGCATTCAGTTCTGTCTACTCCACCTAACTAAGTGCTGCCCTATCAAAAGGGCAGTTTCTTTATTCAACCAATAAAAGCAACACATAGACAGAAGAACCTCCTACACCAGGTTACCTCACTCAATATGATGTTTTCTAGATGCATCCATTTGCCTGCAAATTTCAAGATGTCAATATTTTTTACTGTTGTGTAGTACTCCATTGTGTAAATGTACCACATTTTCCTTATCCATGAGAGGCATTTAGATTATTTCCAGGTTCTGGCTATGAACATAGCTGAGCACACGTCCTTGT
>PVIU01000876.1:51588-257332 GCA_004026605.1 Ondatra zibethicus
TTTTTTTTTTTTTTTTTTTTTTTTTTTTTTTTTTTTTTTTTTTTTTTTTTTTTTTTTTTTATCTTGGCCATTCTGACAGGTTTAAGATGGAATCTCAGAGTTGTTTTGATTTGCATTTGTCTGATGGCTAAGGATGTTGAGAATTTCTTTAAGTATCTTTCAACCATTTTAGATTCCTCTGTTGAGAGTTCTCTGTTTTGGTCTGGACACCATTTTTTATTGGATTACTAGTCCTTTTGATGACCAATTTCTTAAGTTCTTTGGATATTTTGGAGACCAGCCCTCTGTTGGATGTGGGGTTGGTGAAGATCTTTTCCCATTCTGTAGGCTGTTATTTTGTCTTGTTGACCATGTCCTTTGCTTTACAGAAGCTTCTCAGTTTCAGGAGGTCCCATTTATTAATTGTTTCTCTCAGTGTTTGTGCTACTGTGGTTATACTTAGGAAATGGTCTCCTGTGCCAATGCGTTCAAGTGTACTTCCCACTTTCTCTTCTATGAGGTTCAGTGTGGTTGGCTTTATGTTGAAGTCTTTGATTCATTTGGACTTGATTTTTGTATTGCTATGACCATAGTACCAAATAGAGATAACGTAAAGGAGAAATTTATTTTCAGCTCATGATTTTAGGGGTTCTATCTACAAGGGGTTCTATCTACAAGGGGCTCTATCTACAAGGGGTTCTATCTACAAGGGGCTCTATCTACAAGGGGCTCTATCTACAAGGGGCTCTATCTACTGGCAGAGAAGTTCAGTTTATGGCACTGGAGCCGTTGCCGAGCTCGTTCTCATCATGGCAGACAAGGGAGCCTGTGGTCTCCTTTGAAACTGACATTCTTTCATGCATTTAATGCTTTGGAACTTTTTCTAAGCTCTGATAAAAAGTTCAACTTTCAACCTTTTTATTTACATAATTACATAATTTGCATAATTAAAGCTGAACCAAAGACGGGAATCAAAGCAGATGGAAGATGAAGTGCCTTCACTTATTTTTTAAAAAATTATTATTCTCTCATACATTACATCCCAACCTCAGTTTCCCTTCCCTCCATCCCTCTGAATTCCCCCACTGTTCCCCCTCTCCCCCAGGTCCACTCCTCCTTTGTTTCCCTTCAGAAAAGAGCAGGTCTGTCATGGTTATTAACTGAACACAGCATAACCAAAAACTGGGCACAAACCCTCATCTCGAGGTTGGATGAGGTAACCCAGTAGGAGGAAAAGGGTCCTAAGAGCAGTCAAAACAGTCAGAGACACCCCCCACTTCCACTGTTAGGACTCCCGCAAGACTGCAACTATAACATACACGCAGAAGACCTAGGTCAGACGCACAGAGACTCTGTGAATGTAGCTTCAGTTTCTGCGAGCCCCTATGAGACCTGCTTAGGCGTCTCTGTGAGCTGTGTTCACGTGGTTCCTCAACCCTTCTGGCTCTTACGATCCTTTTTCTCCCTTTTCCCTGGGGTTCCCAAAGTCCTGCCTAGTGTTTGGCTGTGAGTCTCTGCATCTTCTCCTATCCTTTGCTGGATGAAGCCTCACTGGTGACAAGTGGACTAGGTACCAACCTATGAGTATAGCAGAATATCATTAGGAATTATTTCATTGACTTTTTTCTCATATTTGGTCCTATCCTAGGTCTCCTTCAATTCTTCTACACAGAAGATATTCTGACAATATCACCATACATCAGCTAGCGATTTTGACAAGCTGAGCCATGTGATAGTAACCCCAGTAAAGAAAGACTTCAAAGACCAAGCCGTGTTAAGTTGTTCTCAGTCTCTTTCAAAAATCTACAGTAGACAAAACATCATAGGAAAAATGAAAAGGACAGTAATTAATGTCCCAGCAAATATACTATCTCCAGATCAGTTCCTCAAAGAATTCCCTCAAATCTCTGTACCTCCTTTATTCCACGTAAGACTTCTGACTCATCGTTTGTTGAAGCACAGTTTTGTAAGCCATTTAAAGTCAGTTACCTCTTATGCTGTATGACAGATTCCTGGCACAATATGACAGCCATCAAACTTTTGAGAGGCTTTTAAGCCCTTTCATTAATTTTTGCAGGTATTGGTAAAAGCATTTCTGGATCTATCCTCAGACAAGAATATTTTAAATGATTTAAGAAGACAGAAAAGCACTGCACTCCTAATAAAGTGAAGAATTTTTTTTTAAAAAATACATTTCACATTTTAGTGTGTGTGTGTGTGTGTGTGTGTGTGTGTTTACTGAGCAAATTGCATTATGGATATACAAATAAGTTATTTGTATATTCCTAAATACAACTCACTTGGTTTATATATTACCTGTATGTCTTTTAAAATTATCATTATAAAGTATTCTTCTATCTGGCTCAGTTCATTTACTTCCACATCTTCTTTGTGCAGGATATATCTCCTCCCTCTTGTAACTGTATTTAAACAAATAAGTCCTTTTACAGTGAAAAAACCAAACCAAAAGTCAAGACTCTGGAAAAGCCACAAGCTTGGTGCTGAGAGGGAGATAATAAAGAGAGGAAACAGATTACTGTCTAGAATGCATGATATACTTGCATGGAATTGTTAAAGAACTAGCTTCATTAACAAAAAGGAACATTGCCAGTAATGAACACATATCATTTGGTCCAATAAAATAATTTTTCAAGTACATTTCAAAACTCTGAAATACATGTTGAATGATTAAAACATGGTTTCTACTTTTGGCTTCATGTTGCCATTCAGCAGTTTCAGGCTCTGAGTAAATGCTGAAAAGAGCTATGGTTGGGTATGCGCCTGTGTTTCCATATGCCAGGCAGGTTTGTTCACATCTACAAGTGAGCTTAAATAATGGAATGCTAATAAGTAGAATAATTTACTGATTAGGATGACTCATTTCTAGCAAAAGCAAATGAAATCTGTATTGAATGTCTGAGAGCGTTTGCCTGTTTCTCGTCCAGTTGGTTTATCATGACTCTGGTCTGGCCAATAAGCCAAGATCACACTTACTTCCCAGCAACCTGCTATCAGGATCCTTAGTGGCATCTCATAATGTCTGCCATGATATTTTAAAATATTCTTCCCTTCATGATTTTTTTCCAGCCACCTAATTTTAAAATGTGCAAATTAACATATGACTCATTATACCCTTATGTAATATATGCATGAGGATCTTGGACGCAAAGACAGCTTCTCAGTGTAGAAGGAGTAGGAAACTTCTAACAGGTCAGAATGTGCTGAGCTTTCTTCTCCAGGAGTGAATCACGAGGCAAAAGAGCTGGGAGGTGCAGGTACCTAAGAAAACATGCTAAGGAAATCAGCGGACGTTCTCCCCTGGCGCTTTGGAGAAAATGAAGATAAAATTTTGTTTTGTAGGTGCATCTCAGATCATGCACCCCTCAGCCACTACTGAACTTTGTTTTGGATAACTCAAGATATTTCACAATTCTGTAATATTGAGACATTCGTTTGGAGAATCTTATATTGCTCCTCTCATGCATTTCACCACACGCCTTTCCTTTTAGGTCTGGGTTCGGATGTTCCTTCTTCTAAACTGCAGTCTCAGAATTCTCCAACTGGTCTGTTGGGTTGTCTTCTAAGCTTTCACCGCACTTTGCCCATAAATGTTTCTATTTGTTTTGTTTTGCTTTTCCCAGTTGAAAAGTAATTTGGGGGCAGGAGCTATAACTTAGTCAATAAAACTCTTGGCTCACGAGCGTAAGGACCTGAGTCTGCATGCCCAGGCCCTGCAGAAAAAACTGGACCCAGCGCTGCACACTAGCGATCCCAGTGTTAGTGAGACGGGAGGCAGAGGAAGGTTGATCCCTGGAATTCAAGGACTGAGCCAGTCTAGAAGATTCAGTGACGTTATAGGCCAGAGAGAGACCAAATCTCAAACCAAAGAAAGAACAAGACCCATGGTCTTCTCACCTCTTTATTCATATGCATATATGTGCGCACATGTACCCACATACATATGTGCACCCCACACATGAACATACGCACATTAAAGTAATTATAATACGTAATGTAGCTGATGGATACGCTTTGATGTCTACATTTACCATCAAGCAAGCAATTTGCATAGCATGCCCTTGTGATGATACTACTCAGTCATCAGTCATAGCAAAGCCACCCTTGCTGTGTGCATACTACTGTTTCAATAGGATACCTATTTGTCTTGGATTTATTCTGTCAGCCAAAATTCAGCCTTTAGCAAGCTTTTCAGAAATGACTCATAGCTATTAAACTTTCTAAGTCATTCTGGATCTAAAATGTCTTTTCACCCTTCTACATGAGTTAACTCGATTGACTACAATACCACAAATTCCAGAATTTTCTTTCAAAACTTTGATAGTTCTCTACTGTTAGATAACATCCAAAGCTACTGATTTTATTTCGGTGGAAGCTATCATGAAAGGTCTGATCTTTTCTCTTGAGTAAGGTTCAGTATATTTTCCCTCAATGTTCTCAAATTACATTAGGGTGTGTATAAATGTGGGTGGAAGTTTTCTATTTCTGCCTCTCAAAGACTTTGGGTTTCCCCAATATTTTAGATGACTCATTTTATCCTGAATGTTTTTCAGTAACTTTGTGGTTTGAGATTGTTATTTATATTTATAACTGGCATTCTCATCAAGAGATATCATTAGAATAGGTCTCATCAGATCAAATGAAGCCCTCCTTTGCCCAGTGAATATAAACTGTGAATATAGAGGCTGTCCTTAGGTATTTGGTGAAAGGGTCAATTTGAAGAAACTTTCCATAAAAATAATTTTGTTGAGGATCTGGGTCCCAGACCTGCTAGCTATTGTATGTTGCTTGTTAAACCGACCCATTTCAAAGCTGCCCAAGCTTGTCCTGAAGATGCGGGGACCAGTGATTCCCCTTTCTTTCCTCTTTGCTGTTCCATGACAGCTCAGGCTCAATATCCTGTTTCTCCAGACCCTGCCCCCACGCAAGGGCCTCTCCGAGGGAAAGGAAACTCCCCTTGTATACTAAACAGTCCTAAGCAGACCCTGCTACTACCGACTGTGACCGAAATAGGTCTCAAATAAAGGTCCAGAGAGTCATCCAGGGGCCCTTCTACTCTGTGCTTTGATAATTCCGATTCTGCTATTTCCCACAGCTTCTGTGGGAAATGCTGGTTTGACACCAGACCACCTTCTACAAGTCTCTCTTTTCTGACTTCTCCAAAAACATGGTTCTGTCTTCTATTTACCTTCCATTAATTCATCAAAGGTTCTGATCTGCTGAGTTCTTTGTTATCACATGTAATTTAGATATATATGATGAATAACTACATACATGTATTTAGCATATATATCAAGTACTAAAATATTTATATCATTGCAATTCATCTCAACAATAGGACAGACAGAAGCCTAGCATTATCTTGTTCTTAGTTTTCATGATTTTATATCAATGGACATTAAAATGATGATTCTATGAGTGTCCCCCACGAGAACACAACAGTTCTATAAGTCCCCACTATCTCACTCAGACAATGGAGAGGATGGAAACAGAAACACAAAAATAAAAACATTCAAAAGGAAGGGCTCATAGAAAAGAGTTTGAGTTTTCTATTAGGAGAAAACATCTATGGAAACATTGTAGGACATTGACAGAGATTCTGAGTTTTCAGAGCAAATGATGGATATGAAAGCTGAAGATCTTTCTGGATGGCATCAAGTTTGATCCTGATGCCTTGCTGAGCCCCAGTTCTCCGACTTAGGGAAGAGAAAGTGTCCCACAAGATTGCCAGGATGTTTTTCATTTTAAGTACTGTGATTCTAAACTAGAAATTGGAAAACGATAGACATCCAGATAGAGACCTTCAGAGGCAATACATGGTTTGTGCTTGTCCTGTGAGTGAGGCTGGGTCTTGATAAATTTTAAAATGGTTGTTCTTTATATTCTTTTCTGTAATTTCTGAGTGCTCTGTTTCTACATTCTTCCCCCTATAATCCTTAGTTCTTTATCCTTCAATCAGCACTTCCCCAATGACTTACTTTATTGCTGTGTCTGTAAATCTCTGGTAAAATATTAACTGATAAGAAGGAAGTCAGTAGATAAAAACCCTGGGCAAATGCTTTCCATTAGTTAGGTGCAGCTTTGGGGGGGGGGCAATCTCATCTTTTATTTGTCAAGAGTCTTTTTTCTTTATTAGGAGAAAAGTTAAGCAAAAAAATCATGTAGTTGAAAAAATCTACATTCAAAAACCTAAACCTTTTAGATTTTTGAAACCTCAAATGATTTTAGAACATGACCACCTAAATTAAAAACATAATAAACTGTCTACCATGGAACCAAAAAACTTTTCAAAGGATAAAAGTCATGCTACTTAAATAATATTTTACATAATAAAATTAGTTTGAAAGGACAAACACACTGCTCAACTCCTTAAATTACAGTTCATTAAATAACAATCTGTTCTACCCTGTCTGTTATTAGGTCTATAGAAAATTATACCTATTTTTGAAATTCTATATTTAACCTAGAACATGGTGTCTACCCCTCCCAGTTGACACAAAATGATTCATTCTTATTATTTATATTCATATGAGTTAAAATATTTCCACATACTTTTTTTTTCAGGGTTTCCCCAATCTTAAATTGGGACTAGAAAGTGTTGTAGTAAGATTATCACGATCTGGTTGTAATACTTGTGACCATGACCACACTGAGGGTCAGGATGGATAGCTGCTCTCACTCACTGGGTGAGCCCTCCCCACTGTATCTGTATCCCTCTCAAGGCTCCGTGTTCGGTAGAAGAGATTGTGTTTCCACAATAGAAGAGTATTCTTTGGACAATGGCATGTGAATGGCTATACCTGACTCCCAGCCCATGCAAAAGCTCCAAAAGAGCTCTTAGGACCAGCTCACCAATACAATTTCTAGTGAAAAACATGCAATTGTATAGTAATAGATTGTACGGCACTGAAGTGTGAGCTGCACAGAACTCAGGATGACAGAGAGAACAAAAAAGGAAGAGGGATCCTGTCAATTTGGATCCACGTGACTTGAAAAATAAAAATCAAATTTATCAGTGGAGAAAAGAAAATATTTAGCAGTCCCTTTTTTTTTTTGCATGTGGGAATTATATGTCAGCATTTCTCAAACTGAGAATTCTCAGTCTAAGGAAGGTTTCTACCAAAAGTGTTCTGACTTTTGAATTCACATGCAGCTTACGAAACAAACCTCATACAGTTTGCCTGAGCTAATGGGAGCTCACCAACTCCAACTGGATTGGGAGTGAACACGCATAGGATCAAATTAGTCCCTCTGAACGTGGTTGACAGTTGGGCCAGACTGAGGGGCCACTGACAGTGGCACTGGGATTTGTCTTTACTGCATGTACTGGCTTTTTGGGATCCTATTTTCTTTGGATGTATATCTTGCTCAACCTGGATGTAGTGGAGAGGACCTTGGACTTTCCACAAGGCACGGTGCCTTGCCCTCTCTTAGGATAGGAGGGGGATGGGGTGGGAGGGTGTGTGGAGGGAGTAGGAGAAGGGGAGGGAGTGGGAATTTAGGTTGGTATTTTTTTAAGTAATAAAATAATAACAAAAAAGAAAAAAAGGAAAAGAAACAAACCTCATAATTACAAACACAGAATAATTAAGCATATAGAATACTGAAATTCAACACAGTTAGTGAAAGCTAAACATACTACCATTCTTTTAGGAAATTATAAGATATCTATTCAACACCTATATGACCAACACCTACTGCTGGGTGCTTACCCAACCCCCTGCTCCTACCATGCTCAAAAGAAATTTATAACAACATTGCTCAGAACAGCACAAAACTGGAAATGGGGCAAATATTTATCGGCCATAAACTTGTGAAACAACTATGAAGGAATGTTCCAGAGCAAGTAAAATACATGGCTTATTACTAAACATCATAACAAGAAGACATACATTTTCTTATTTATGTTCTGTTGCTGCGAAGAGACTCCATGACCAAGGCGACGCTTATAAAAGAAAACATTTCATTGAGGGCCTGCCAATAGTCTCAGAGGGTTAGTCCACGAACATCATGGCGGGAAGCAGGCAATCAAAGCCCTGGAGCATCAGCTGAGAGCTTTATATACTGATCCGCAGGCAGCAGGCACAGAGAGAGACTGAGCCTGGAGTGGGCTTTTGAAACCTCAAAGCTCATACCCAGTGACACATCTCCTCCAGCAAGGTCCTACCCACTCCTGCAAAGCCATACCCCCTCCAGCAAGGTCCCACCTACTCCTGCAAGGCCACACCTTCTAGTTCTTCTCCAGTAGTCCACCAACTGGTGACTAAGCATTCAAATATACGAGTCAATGGGGAACCTCTCTCATTCAAACCATCACACACTGGATGACTTCTTCATAAGAGGCTAACAAGTAGGCAAAGTTTGATGGCAACAAGAACACTAACTACTTGTCCCTAGAGTCTTTGGCCTGGGACAAGTTACAAAGAGGATTTCTGAAGTTCTCGATCAGTTTGTAACTCTCCTGGTTCTGGCCTCATAGGCATTATTCCCTCCCCATGCTCCCTGCCCAGTCCATACCGCTACCGTGTATGTAGGCAGCACTCCATCCACATAGGCCCTGTGTCTGCCCCGTCCAGTTCACACCTGCCATTTTTAAGAATTGTGCTTGGCTTATTGCATCCGTTTAACCACGTGCATACACAGCTGGGCATGAAAGGAACGTGTGCCCTTCACACCGCAAGATTCAGGCAGCAGCACCTGACGGGCACGGAGAGCTATTAGCCTAATGCTTTCCCTCAGGATATATAAATGCAAATGCATTAGCCTCTGCATGGCTCCGTGTAAGTTCTGGCTGAGGCTGGGACTTGACCTCCAATGTGTCCTCTGCTTAGTTTTTTTTTTTCTCTCTCTCTCTTCCCCAGTTCAGCTCCCTCTCAGTTATGGCTGGCTGTCTTATAGTTTCTATTGCTGTGAAGAGACACCATGACCACAGCAACTCTTATAAAGGAAAGAACTCAATTGGGGCTGGCTTACAGTTCAGAGGTTTAGTCCCTTGCCCTTATGGTGGGAAGCATGACACGTGCAGGCTGATGTGGTGCTGGGAAGGTAGCTAAGACTTCTGCATCTAGATCCCCATAAAGCAGGAAGGGGGTGCCACACTGAGCCTGGCTTGAGCATCTGAGACCCCAAAGCCCACCACCAGTGACACACTTCCTCCAAAAAACACCACACCTACTCCAACAAGGCCACACCTCTCAATACTGCTGCTCCCTATGAGCCTATGGAGGCCCATTTTCTTTCAAACCACCACACTGGCTATTCCTAAAAATACTTCCTTAGGAAATCTCTTGTTCAGGGGTTCTCCAAGTTGTCCTCTCTGAGAATCAGAGCCAAAGAAGCAATTATAAAATGAGTCTTCTCTTCTCCCTTTCCCTTTCTTGACTTTATCTCCTCATCTCTCTTCCTAAGCTTGGGCCTTCAAAGGCCTTGGACTAATTGGGTGCATTGTCCAGGAGGCCTAACTCATAAACTGGTGCGGGACAATTCTGTATTCTGTCAAGTATGTTTTAAATAAACACTGATTGGCCAGTAGCCAGGCAGGAAGTATAGGCAGGACAACCAGACAGGATGTAGAGGCGGGTCAATGAGAACAGGAGAATTCTGGGAAGGAGGAATTTCAGCAGGGAAAAGGTACCAAGCCATGTGGCTAACATAGATAAGAATAATGGGTTAATATAAGTTATAAGAGTTAATAAGAAGCCTGAGCTAATGGGCCAATCAGTTTATCATTAATATAGGCCTCTGTGTGATTTCTTTGGGGCTAAACGGCTGTGGGACCTGGTGGGAGGACAGAAAACAGGCAGGACGGAAACTCAGTCAACAATGAACCACTTATGAGTTCTTTGCACTCTAGTGGATGTGCTGGGTAGGTGGGAACAATCACCCCTGCAGGCCTACAGCAACCAGGAAGAGTAGTACTGGTCGGTGAGAGTCAGGGTGAAGGTGGTGTTCAGAACACAAAGCTTTGGCTGGAAAAGGGGAGATGAGTTGAGCATGAGAGACAGAAGTATAAGGGCAGTTTTCCAGATGTGAGTCACCTGGGCAGAAGAATTTTAAAAAGACTCAGAATAGGAAGTATTGTGCCCAAAGTACAATTCAACTTGATGAATTCCATTTAGAACTAACTCTGACGTGATTAATATTCATCAATTCTCTGTATGGACAGTGAAGCGAATATGTTATGATTTAATATATCAAAGGGACTTGCAATCATGTTTAAGTGGTTGAGAACAGGGCCATTTCTACATCTTCTTGATGAAACCCAGATGGCTTCATGCATTGAGCATGTGCTTGATGAGTGTTTAGCCAGCTGAAAAGCATGTTGATGCTACTTATCCCAATTCAGAGAGCTGGTAGGGCTTCCTGTTTCTCCTTTTTGTCCCTCAAAATCTATTTTAAGGTTTAACAATATGAACATCTGGTATCATGGGTTTTAGAAATAATTACAGAGTATGTGAATAAACATAAAATTATGTAATATTTCACATGGAAATTTCAAAAATAATATACTTCAACTCTATACCTCACAATTTCAATTTACTTGTGGTGTCTAACATATTCTTAAATTGACATTTTACATGATAAATATTATATGATTGATTTAATTCAAGTGAATGGTAACCAAAATTAGCCAAAGAAACTGTAATGCAAAGAATGATGACGAAAAGCAGAAAAATGCATAAACACAAAAGCATGCACAGACTAGTTGAGACTGAAACACTACAGCATATCATGAATGCTAATCTGAGCATGAGAGAACTAGAGATCATTTTCTTCTGTGTGTGTGTGTGTATGTATGCACGCACGTGCACACACACACGAATGTGTGAACCTGTATGTATATATATGCCTGTGTGTCACACATATGTGTGAGTTTGAAATATGCATGTGTGGTATATGTGAACATATGTGTGAGTGCATCATGGATCTGTGTGCCCACTTGCTCATGGATGCCAGAGGGAATTGAGTTTTCTACTCTATCACTCTCCACATTATTCTTTTAAGGCAGAATCTGATACTGAACTGGAGCTAGGCTAATGGCTAGCAAGCCACAGAGTCTTCTTGTCTCTGATTCACACAGTGCTGGGGTTACATGCTGCACGCCCAGCTGCGCCTGACTTTTATGCAGGTGCTGGGATCAGAATCGAGGTCCTCATGTTGGCGTCTGACCTCCCAAGACATCTCTCCAAGCCCATTGTCTTCTTAATACCCAGAAACTGTGTTATTTATGAACAGCTTCTGTATAAGATCACCCTTCTCACTCAATTCTCTATTAACTGATGGCCTCGAGAGTAAATGTCATATGAGCTGGACATGGTTCAGAAAGATCACAACGTCTTGACGGACTTAGGTGGAACAATATATTTGGGGCCTTTCAATTTATTACACATTGCCTAGAAAACACTGCAATTGGGAGCCTGGCAGATGTAAACAGAACTTCTTTTGTTGGAGTTGTGAGTTTGAACAGTCACTTTCCTGACACCTTAGATTGACAAATATAGGTAGGGAAGGGCTAAATACATTTAAACACACATGTGACATTTATGTGGCAGAAATGAAATCATATTTGTGAAGGACACCTTTAAGTAATTTCTCTGGGATCTTCAATTCCTGGCTCTAAATGTCAATCGATTCGAAGGTATGGTACAGGGGAAAGATGGAGGACATTCCAGAGAAAGGCACAGCTGATAGAAACAGGGTTCTTGTTAAGGGAGTTTTCGGATATCAGGTTTCCATCACAGTGAAAGGTACCAGCTGCCACTGTGGGGGATGGTTTGTCTCACTGTCGGTGTTTCCTGTGAGTCACACTTTATACTTTCTCATCGATGAGTGTTTTATAAACACAAAACCTCAATAACATCTGCATTATTTTTATGTTGTTGCATAAATGGACTAACAAGCCACCAAAGGGCTCAGGAAGTTGACAGTCACCTAGGCTGAGGTTGACTTCCTATCGGCACCCCTTCCCAAGATGGCCTGGACTCAGATTTGAGAAGTGCCCAGCACCCGCCCTTGCATGTTAGACTCATGCCTCTAACTCTTTGAAAATAGTTACAGAGGCACAGCCCTAGGACAGATTTCATATGTAGGTGTCCAGATGAATCTGTAGACAGAGATAAAAAGATCTCATAGAAAGGGGCTACAAGCAGGAAAGCTACAGTGAAATGGTGAAGGGCAGAGAAGCCAGGACCTGGCTCTCCATCTTGGAGCTATGACTTTGTTTACATGTCTGAGAATATAACATTACAGGGAATCCTCCTGGCATTTAAAAAATGGGGAATGTTTGGACTTTTTAAAAAAATGATCATATCAGCGGTGAGGTTTCTTAACTCTTGCTTAGATGACAGGGGTTCCCTGCCCTTCTTAGTATCTCCTTAAGGTTTAAGTATATTTTTTGGTGTCCAGAGTCCGAATGAACTGCCTAGCCTATTCGTAGATAGGTGCCAGCACCACAGTGTTTGGCATGGTACCTGACACGTCACACTTTCCTAGGAAAGCTGAACCCACAGTGCAGCCGGGCTGTCATGCTGGGTGGAAGGTCCATATGAACGCTGGGCATGGTGTAGGAATTTTAGCTAGATGGAGTGAGCCCCAGAACCGACCTTGGGTGGTGACGTTTGAAGAGACGTGAAAGGACTTCCTGAAAGAAGTCATTTCCTCCTTATAGACACCAGCTCCCATAAGAATGACTATTGTGCTCCTTAAGTTCAGTTACTACTGTGTTCTTACCATGGTAGACGAAGAACAGGTATTGTCCCCACTGAGGCACACAGGGAAACATTCGAGGACCAGCTCCAGATTTGCAAAGCCTCTAAAGTCACTCTTCCTCACTCACTGCCTGTGGATTATTCTGCAAACCACACAGTGTTAAAGACAGCAATATGAACACGGGCCGCAGATGCCGTTCGGTTGGTAGTGGGTGCCTAGCATGCACTAAGCCCCCTGTTCCATCTCTAGCTCCGGATAAAAACAGGCATAGCAGCAGTGTTACAAACTGAGCCTGAGACTAGTCTGGGCAGCATGAGACACCCATTGCAAAACAAACGAACACACATTAAAAACATCAAATAATACAGTAAAACAGACTTCTGATTCATCCAAATCACACCAAAAAAATAGTTTATACATACTGCAAATTTGATGTGAGACAGCCAGGCTTATAAGGATAAACAAAGATGCCAGGTATAGGAAATAATGGTTTAAATGAGTCTGCAAAGAGTTAGTTACATGAGTAGAGAGTTTTGCCTTGGCAGCACTGATTTCCCGTGGAACTCTTCCTCACACAGGTAGCTCTGAGCAGGATGTATTTAGAAGAGCAGAAGGGTTTTGTTTATATCATTTATGATCAGTGATTGATTAGTCTTCTGGGCCTTACCGAGGGTGCTAGAGGGTTTCTAACCAAGCTTCGGTGATGCAACAGTGTACAGCTTCAGACTGTTTGCTGCAGAGCCGAAGCCAAATCAGAGGAGAGACAAAGAGCTCCGTTATGATGGAAAACAAAGGAGGACGTCTTTACCGAGAGGCTGGTTTATGTAGGACATGAAGGATCGGAGACAACTGGGCGTCTCCTAACAGGTGGGGGCTGCAGCCAAATGACATCAGATCGCCATCGCTGAGTCACAAGATGGTGCCAAGCTCAAAGTGAGGATCATGATGTCCTCATGTTATTCTTGTTTCTGATTCACCAGGACAGTCTCTGACCTTTTCCACAGTGAGTACACGGGGGCGTCCCAAGGCCCTCTTGCTGATCTCCAAACTTGGAGAAATGGAAGGGACGGACCTTCCTAACTATGCCAGGAGGCAACAGTTGGAGGAGATTAACCAGGGCGACCAGCATCAGAGCAGGACTTAGGGCTCAGTCACAGTGATGTCTGACACTCGGAAGTGACACAAAATCTCTTATCTAAAGAGTTATTATTTTTAGTGAGTATTGAATGCCAGGCCTGCCCCAGGCTTAGGGGATGGGGAAGAGGAGTCAGGAAGAGGTGACTCACTCCCCACCCCCACTCCCATCCCCACCCTCATCATGACATACTGAGGTGGGTGGGTTTGGTTGCTAAGAACAACGGGAGACTTTGGGGGACTTTGGAATCAGAAATGTGGAAACAATTCACTTACTTTGCTGCCCTCAATTTGGTCTTTTTAAAATGCGGGTTGGAATGCATGCTCTCTGAGCCCTAATGTTCTGATTTCAACACCGTATGAAGTTCACTTCAAAGTCAGCTGAAAAGCTGCAGCAACAGAAATAGACCTAGGAGTATAAACACTATGTTATCCAGCAAAATAACAAAGATGACAGACTACGTGCCTTAAAATAAACTTACTCCCTGTGGTTTTTAATTCTCAGTTATAACCTTGAACTTTATGAGTATTGATTTCCTAGGATAAGAAAACCTATAAGTGCTTTCCTAACTATCTTTCTATTCATTTTAAATAAGGTCATTAAAACCTCTCTCCTTCTCCTTATCCATCATCTCCCTCTCTCTCTCTCTCTATATATATCCTTCTCCCTTCTCATATCTCTATCTCTCAGATATAGAGACAGATAGATAAAGATAGATAGATAGATAGATAGATAGATAGATAGATAGATAGATAGATAGAGATATCGCAGTTTAAATACCCCTTTGCCCTCATCAAAGGGACTTTTCTTTGACCAACTACATTTTGGATACACAAAAAGTTAAGCACAATGTGTTCTGGGTATTTTAAAAACAGATAGCTTGCTTTCCCTAAAGTGGGCCAAAGGTTTGTGAAGCACTTCAAACACTGAAGCTGAGTTTTCCTGACACCATAAGACGGGGGCAGAAACATAGTATTTCTTATTTGCTTAAGGTCATATTATAACTGAGTTCAGGGCTAGAGGTTCAACTCAGGGTGTTTTTGAGCAATGGATTAGATCAGGCCACCCAACACAGAAATCAACAGAGAGGTAAAGGGAAGAAAAGAAATTTAACCAACAGGTAAACACTGGGAAGACAGACAAGATCAAGCATCTAAGCAGATCTTCAAGACCCTGCCCTGAGCCTTGGCTTTAAACAGAGGAAGAAGTAGGCAGGGCATCCTGGATGTGCAGAAATAAAAAGCAGCTCTCAGACTGGGGCCAGGCTGGTCATCACTCAGTCCATGTCCAAGGTGACTCTGGAGAAATCCCTATAGCCTGAAGGGACAGTGGGTTTCCCATGAGCTGACTGTTTAAGCCTTAATATCTGTCCCCATTTCTGTCCTGGGGTAATTGCTTCCATGGAGTGGGCCGGTCTCTTCCTGAGGTGATCTGCTGAGGCAAATCGCCTGGAATCTAAGGTGACTGCACTTTTATAATAACAGCGGGGAACTTTCAGAAGATCTGGAACACAGCATGGTAAAAGCTGTCAGTAAAGCACCTCCCTGACTTTACCTTGGTGCTGTCTGCTGTACAGGGAGATGAGATAAATTAGGCATGCCTCGAGTGATAAGTATGCCTACATACAGAGTTCCGCAGGAATCCGAGCCATATTAGGACAAAGCGGCCAGGCTAGATGAGGGGAGAAATGCCATCCATAGGCATTTTTGGCTCAGGATTTTTGCTGTCGGTTTGGTTAATTTGGTTCATTTTTCGTTTTAATAATAAAATGTATACTTTGGTAATTTTATAAATGTCTGTAATGTATTCTGATTTCTGTCACTGTTACCCTTTCTTATCCTCCTTCCACCATGTCAGTGTGCCCTGTTTTGTTTTTGGAGACAAACTTTCACTATGCCCAGGCTGGTGTTGACTCACAGTGTCCATCTTCGCTTCAGCCTCCCAGGTGCTGGGATTACTGGTGGGCGCCATGACGACCAACAGGTCTAGTGCTTTCAAGCAAAAGAAATTCCTAAACTGAAATCATATATTTATAATTTGTCTTCATCTATCCTTTCCCGCAGGACTGTGATTCCCTGCTCTGCAGATAAGGAAATTGACATTTGGAATTCTGTGTTCCTACAACAGCAGTGGATTTGAAACTAGATGTAACTAGTTTCTCCAAAGCTCTTGCAAGTTTCCCCTTACGTGGGTGGGATTCTAGCAGATACTCGTGGCTTTTCACAATGCGTAGAGAAGATCTCACCATCTTTCCTCAGGGAGCGGGCAGTCATCGTCATCGTAAAGAAGGACGAAGGCAAGAACAATGGTAAAGATCTTTTGCCCTTGCGTTTCCCCATTCCATCCCTTCCCAGCCTTTACTCTACATATAAGTTAGACTACCACAATTTCTAGCCTAGACACTCTGTTGAGATGAGGCTGTGCCTGCTCAGAGTCACTCCACACCATTTAAAACAACGCATCTCTGGGTTGTGCCTTTCCCTTAAGGGACTCCATTTTATAACAACATTCGAATCATTGTAAATACAAATACAGAGACAGGATGACTCTTTTGGTGGATATAAACATTACCACTTGTTCACCACCATCCATTAGGCACAGACCAATAAATAAATTATTCCTAAAACTGCAAAAGTATACCACCCTGTCAACTTGCGGTGATTGGGACCATATAAACACACGAGCACATTAAAATTCTATCAGGACAAGCAGGCCCAAGAGCTTATTAGCCAACCAGACCAAGGAAATGTGAAACCCTCCTCACTTGGAACCCGTCAGGAAGGGGACACCTAACAAAGACGGTGATGGAAAGAGACTGATGATCTGGTACCCGACCATCTGGTGTGGTGTGTGTCAAGGGACTCATCAGAAGAGAATTTAGGACTGTCTCGGCCTGACTGAAGCTCGCTTCAGCTCCTCTCCATCTGCACTGCTGATGCTGGCTACTCAGATTACTGTGAGCAACACATTCATCTGTCTGGACCTGGTCCTGCGCTTCAACTTCATGACCTCCACAGTCTCCTGCCTGGTTTTTGTTTCTGCAGCTCAGCCCAGGGATGCTGAAGCTCAAACCTGTGACCCTTGGCATCTCCAGTGACTCTCCAGTAAGGTTTGTTATCTAACCCCAGCTGAGACTTTTGGCATATCTATCAGCCCTTCTGTCTCTGCCCCCAGTAAGGCCCTTTGAACCCCTTGAACTGTAACATGCGGAGCAGGCTTGTTGTTGGGGTTTCTTTCCTGCCCAGTTCCCACAGCCATTTAGCCCCAAAGAATCACACAGAAGTCTACATTAGATATAAACTGATTGGCCCATTAGCTCAGGCTTTGTATTAGCTTTTATAACGTATATAGCCCATTATTCTTATCTATGTTAGCCACATGGCTCAGTACCTTTTTAGTGTGGCAGGTCGAATCCTGCTTCTTCAGTGGTCTGGGCAGGATTGTAAGGAATGGGCTTCCTTCTTCCCAGAATTCTCCTGTTCTCATTGCCCCACCTCTACTTCCTGTCTGGTTGTCCCACCTATACTTCCTGCCTGGCTACCGGCCAATCAACGTTTATTTAAAACATGATTGACAGAATACAGACAATTCTCCCTCACCATTGAACTCCACAAATATGTCTGTCTACATGTCTGACATAGTGAGCTCATGACACCTTCTCAGCCCCAGGTTCCTGGTTCAGTCACTTCTCTCTTGACATTTCCTTTCTCTCTTCTCTGGTTAATGAGCGCCTACTCATCCTAAAAGTTCATTTCTTATTCTACCTCCATTTCATGAAAACTGTTTGTATACCTATATCTGGTAAAAGTTTTCCTACTTCAAATTCTCATGTTCTTTGTAGGCTGCCAGGGTAGAGAGCAGGGCACAGAGCAGGCATCTTTCAGGCATGTCTCCTTTCCTTGTTCTTCTGATGCTTGCTAATGAGAGCCTGGAAAACACCCTCTCTGGGGCTCAGGTTCTTCCATTACAGGGTAGAGAACGGAGTTTCTACTAATACCTTGCAGAGCTAAGGGACTGCATAATTCCTTGGCCATTGGTGACATGTAAACAATGATGTATTATTTCTAACTCTTAAGTTAATGTCTTTAACTAAAAAGACATGACCTTTTTGGTCTTTGGTAATGTTCTGGCATGAGCCTCCTAGTCTATTTTAATAGCTGTAAAGCTAGAGTCTAGTTCCATAAAGAAAACAGCATCCAATCTCACAGGTAGTGTCATGGTTTTCTTGCTCTCTGTATGGAGGAGCAGAACAGAGTGAAGAAAACTCATGGCTGGTTAGTTCAACAGCATCTACCTCTGCCTCCTTCTGCACTGCAGAGACGGCAGTCCAGGCCTCTGCAGTGTGCTGCATCACCAGTTGTGGTGCCTCACTTCCCTAGAGCTGCAGACACATTGCTGACTGTTGACTTTTGTTGGTTTGGGAGCTTCTCTCTGGAAGAGCAAGGCAGTTCACCTGCTTTTGCTCAAGTGTTCTCAGGCTACCTCCATTCTAAGCCTGAAAATCCACTACTGCTTCATATACCATAACTCCATTCAAAAGAAATTCATTCTTTTAAGATCATGCCAGATAAACTCACTTATGAAGGAGCACAGAGTGGTAGAGTCATATTTTGCCATAGGAACCAATGTAAGCAAATGGAAAGCCTGTTCTAGCAGTTTCTCTTTGTATCCTTTGAGTCTAGATTTCTCAGATTGAAGTCTGACTTGCATTCCCCTAACATCTACAACACAGTCATAAAAATCTCATCAGAGTCCTAACTGGCTTGCACTGAGGGTATAGCAAGGTGAAGAAACGTCAAAGCAGACGTCTAGATCTCATATAAACAAGTCTCTCTAGTATGCAGCTTCGTTCCATTACTTAAAGCTAGGCTACATGGGCACATCAACAGAGGCATCTTCTTGTCCTTTAGCAAATCACACATTGCACAGGTAGTCCAGCTATGTTCTGAGGCATTGTGTTGGGGAGATGATTTTTCCTTAGACACTGTTATATTGTTCTTTGTTGCAGGAATTCATTTTTAAAACCTACTAACTGAGCCAGGCAGTGGTGGCACTCACCTTTAATCCCAGCGCTTGGGAGGCAGTGGCAGGTCAATGTCTGAGTTTGAGTTCAATCTGATCTACAGAGTGAGTTCCAGGACAGGCTCCAAAGATACATTGAACCTGTCTTGAAACCCTCCCCCCACAAAAACCCTACTAACTGATAATGGACCCCACAAGCATCTAAACTATGAATATAAAAGTCATCAGGGACCAAAGTATCTTTTCCTTGCCTTTCCTTTTCTGGAGTCAAATACTAACTTCACTCTTTTTCTCTCCTCTCCACTTACAATTAATTTTGTTAGCTTTTCTCTCCCACACTTCTTCATCTTTCTATGCACACACGACAAATGTGACTACAGTATAGCTTTAAATGCCCACAGATAGCAGAAAGAGACTGATTAAATCCCAGTTATACACAGAGATCTGTGTTGCTCTCAATTTTTGTCACAGAAGGGTCTTCCTGCCATGGGCTAATGCAGACTTCCTAACTGGTCAAAACACTGTGCATCACCATAAGCTCTGGGCTGCCGATGAATCATCTATATCAAGTCTGCTCATCTAAGTCTGAGAGAACAGCACAGAAGAGGAGGAAGAAATAATGTATGAGCTAGTAAATGGAGAAAGAGAAGAGCTATGAAATTCCAACTTCTGATTATAGCTTGGCTGTTATGCACAGCAGCTCAACAGCAGCTTTTGTTACCTTCTTGAGACCTACACAAGACAGTCAGAATTCCAGCTTGGGCAGGTGAGGGGCCTCTGAAGTCCCCCCATGGGGAAGGGGCTATTGGCAGTTGGTATATGAAGAGGGAGGGTCACTCCCCTGTGAGGATGTGGATCCTGGTAAGTTGTCCATACCTACAGTGGATGGTCCCATGGCATGTGGGGACAGAACCACTTATACTTATGGGAAATTATCAACTTCAGTGATCCCATTGTTTTTTTGTCCTTGGTTTAGAGTTCCTAACTTCCCTGGTCCTAATTGTAAGCAGTTGCTTTAGATCACTTGCTTTTTGTCTGTTCATTGTGTTTTGAGATAGTCTTGCTAGGCAATCCAGACTGGCTTTGGATTTGCCTTCATTTTATTCCAGGCCCATGAGTACTGGATTACAGACATACACCCTGTGTCCTTAATCTCAGAGAGACATTTAATTTAAATCATGGAAATCACAAAAGTCGTGCCCCTGTCTCACCGAGGATTACCTAGACTGAGGTGGTCTTTTACCTACCTGAGATTTTTCTTCGTAGTCCAAGTTCTACGACGACAGTATTTTGCATGATTGAGGCAACGGAATCCCACCCGAGAAGCCTCAGCAGCACCACACCCATCTCCCCAGAAGCCCTGCGGTTTACAGATGGTTGCTGTCATGTGGGCATCATTAGCTTCTCACACAGCCTTCAAAAGATGAGGTCGGAATTGAGTCTTGTGGTGTTCAGAGAACGACAACCATCGTTCCCTAGATTGCTCCAACCATCAGCCCAACAACATAAGTCTGAGCTAAAGAAATGTCAGCCAGGGCTCTTGTCTTCCTGCTGGAGTGAAGAAATGATAAGGAATTAAACATAAAATAATATTAAAACATTATCCTCCATGGGCCATTAGGACTAAATGTCTGCCTGACAATCTCTTGGTTTCACCATCAAAACAAGAACAAGTGAAATAAGAGGAAGATTCCACCCCAACTCAACGTGGGGGCTTGAGAGAACTACTAGGGTAAATACAGTATGCTTCTTAGGGAGAAAATCGTTTGAGACCCAGAAGAAATGACTGGGTTATCGAAGCAGTGGAAAGCCACCTGTGCAGACTTGCACAGAGAGGGCCAACCCACTGCCACGATCCCCATACATGTCCTTCTGAGGCTTGGGGAACACAAACAAGGACGGCCCGTTCGTTTATAGGTTTACATAAACAAGGCTGACAGAGAAAAAGATGAGCTGCTGATATTTTTCCACTTCGTCTTGTGAACACGCCACTCTGGAAGTTATCACCCAGGCTCAGGTCTTTGGGATTGCCATAACAAGACTGTTTTACAAGGAATGCAGCTCAGCTGGTACGGGGTGAGATACTTTAGCTACCACAAAGGCACCCTGCGCTAGGGAAGGAATCCCTTACCCAGAGCCTGACACACTCCCAAATATGTAGTGGCAGCGGCAACTTCCACCCCCACTGGCCAACGTATAGGGAGGGAGTTTAGATATAGTTCGACTACAATACAGCCTTCTCACAGTGAACACCAGTACAATGACTATCAGAAATCACACTGGATCATACTCTATCCCCATTCAGATATGGTGGTTCTGCCAAAACTTAGTTCGTCTTAGTCACATTTGATAAAATATTCGCTTCCTACTTTCCCCACCACCCATGAACTGTTTCTCCTGAGACACAGCACTACCATTTCCCTGTTCTGAGACTTATGACTGAAGGTGCAGTGTTTCCAGAATTCCATATTTTGTAAGACAATCTAGTCACCACGTTCCATGTAGGGTGTGGGGAAGTCAGTCATAAGTGACCAGCTTAATTCTACAACCTCAGCCAGCCAGTGGCTTTTCCTTTCTTCTTTTGACATCACTTCACTTGTCTTTTCGCTCAAGGATAGAAGTTCTTTAAAAAGTCTTTGTGATTTATCCTGTATCATTTGATAATCAACACCGTTAGACCAAAGTTGAATCCCCAAAGCAGCCCTTCTCTCCAATGTTTTCCCCATCGCTATGTGGGTCTTAGAGAATCCATTATTTCACAGAAACACTGTGGGTGGGTGGGGCTTTAAATGTCCTTACAGAAACTTGGCTGTTTGAAATGGTTTACGAGGCACTCTTTTTAACTCTTCTGAGACATTAACAAAAGATCCTAAGGAGTCAACCTGGGTTTTATCTTTTCCAGAGCTACTTATTTTTTAGTAACTTTAATGAGAACCTGATATATATGACTCAGTTTCATTTTAAAGCAGGCTCCTTCTAGTCTTATTTAAAGTGTATTTTCAGTTTCTTCCTTGCTCTTTATATTTCACTGAGGAAAAACAAAAATGAAAAATTGCCCATTTCTCCTCTTTTTAAAAAATTACTTAGATATTATAATTACACTGTTTTCCTCTTTGCTTTCTTCCCTCCAAACCTGGCCATATAGCACTCCTTGCTCTCTTTCAAATCGATGACCTCACTTTCATTAAACGTTGTTACATGCATATAAGCATACATATATATATCTAAATACAAGTCCTCTGGTCTGTAAAATGTTACTTGCATGTTTTGTTAGAATAACAGGCAATTTGGTATTGGATAACCAATTGATGTACTCCTCCATAGGAAATACTATTTCTCCCATTCTCAGCATTTCTTAGTTGCCTGTATTTCTTTGTGCAGGCTTGAGGTCTTGTGGTCTTTCCCTGTCCACTTTGGCACGCCGACTGTTGTACTTATTCAGGGCTGTCATGTGGTAAGACTTCATTGGTGTAGCTTCTGACATTATTAGGAGACAGTCTCACAGGAAACTCCCTGAGCCTCTGACCCTTACTAACTTTGTGCCTCTTTGGAAATGTCCCCTAACGTTTAGATGCGGGATGCTTGTAGCTGTATCCCCTGGCATTGGGCTCCACAGCTGTGTATTCTGATTGGCGTGGTATTCTGTAACTCCCTCCATCTGCTTCAAAGAGAAAATTCTGGGGAGAGGGGTGAGAACTACGTTTACGCCTGGAGATTTGGGGCTAGTCGTCTCTGATGAGAGACGCACTGGGTGTCTGTCTTTCTGGATCTAGCTTACCCCACATCCTATCTTTTCTAGATCTCATGTTTTGTACTTCACCAGGAAATCTTAAACAGATTGCTGACATTAACAGGCAGATCTCCTTTTCGCTGTATTGTCTCAGGCACCCGTGAGGGTAGAGTCCATGCTGTCACCCAATGAGCCATTCCTTCCATCTGTTTTACAGAAATGTCTTCCTCCCTTTCTCTTTATCGGGGCCCCCTTGAAGCTGTTTAGATTTCCACTAACTCTACATGAGAACTTTTTGGCTTCCAGTAATGTCTTCCCAAAGCCAATGCCAGTGGTTTTGGTTATGGAAGCATCTCATGCCTGGTTAAAAAAAAATTGTAGCTGGTATCAACAGACACATAAACTGTCTCTAAAGTTAGTGACCGAAACAACAGTCATTCATACACCTACATTTTGGCAAGGGTTAGCAGTAACTGGTCTCACAGCCATGTGGGCCACCTTCAGATGGGACCCCATGGGAAGCTGGGAAGTATACTCAGGAGAAGGGACTCCCAGGATTAGCCATTTGGTTCTGTCTATTACACGGGAATTCATTTAGAGCCAGAAGCCAGGGACTTCTGTTCTCCATGGCTCATTTTCCCTAGGTTTGTCTTCCGTCCCGGACAGTAGGTGAGATGCAGGCCAAGCATCTAATGAGAATCACATGTAAGTGCATGGCATTATCCTGCCATCGTCTCGACGGTACCATGCTCTCATGTCCACTCTCTCCTGTTATAGATACACAGTCACAGGTGAAAGAGAGAGAAACCCTAGCTCCATTTAAAACAAATTATTTGTGCAGGTGCCAACAAATGCAGAAGAGGACATCCATCACCTGGAACTGGAGGTACAAGTGGTTTGTGAGCCGTCTAGTGTGGGAGCTGGAGACTGAAGCCTCCTGGAGATGACGCAAGTGTTCTTAAGCACTGAGCAATCTCTGTAGCCCTAAACTCCAGCTCTTAATGAAAAGCTAGCTAATTCAAAAGAGTAATCAGGACAGGGGTTACTGTTGGTCTCATCCTCAGGAAACAGTCTGCTATAGAAAGGGGAAAAAGGACTGTATAAGGACACTGATTTTATATATATATATATATATATAATATATTATATATTATATAATATTATATATTAAGGAGTACATGTAATAGTTCAATGCAATAATGCTTATATTATACACTGTTTAAGTCAGATTAGATATATATTTTCTACCATTTGCTTATGTTAAAGTATTTAAAATTAAAGTTTTTTCTTGCTTATTTTTTAATACATAGTACATCACTATAGCCCTCGGTTCTCAGCCTTCCTAAAGCTTGTGACCCTTTAGTATAGCTCCTCATATCGTGGTGACCCTCAACCATAAAATTATTTTTTGCTGCCACCTTTTAACTGTAATGTTGGTACTGTCCAGTGTTTTCTGATGGTCTTTCGTGATCACGACCCACAGGTTGAGAGCCATTGCTCTAGTGTGTCACAGCTTTCTCACGCTAGTGTGATTGTAACCTAGGGCTCATGTATGGCTGCTCCTTATCGCTGCCTCTTGCCCTTTTTCTTTAGTACCGGGGATGCAGGGCCTTGCGCACACCAGTTAAGTATTTAGACATCCCACCCACTTCTGCCTCTCTCCTTTACCGGTCTCTAGTAGGCACCAGTCTCAATTCTATGGTATCAATGTATTTTCTTTGTAGAATCCAAATGAGTGAGCTCAAGACATATTTATGTAAAAGCTTCTGATAGTCATTCTCACAACTTAAGAAAATCAACCAGAAACTGCTTAACTTTTATAGCAATAAGTATATAATCGCAGATAAGCAACGGATGAGCTATGAAGAAGCACTTACTGCGTGGGGAAGGGGGGGGGTTACCCAGCATTGTATCAGAATGTTTTGGAGATGCTTAAATGATGCTGAAATAAGAAACCAGGAAGTTGGCAGTGGCTACCACCTCTGAAACGTGCTTTCTCTTTCCACGGTCTGTAAGAGATTTCAAGGTCATGAAATATGGCTGTCCATACTTCCTGATTCTGTCTCTTAGGTAGACAAGTTACAGTTAAAAGTCACTCTGTTAGCAGCCTTCTGACTGGAACTACACATTTCCTCCTTCCAAAGATACTGCCTAGTCTAAAGGAGCGTTTTCATAAACTGTGGTCTGAATTGTTTACAATATCTAGCAGGAGAATATTTATTCCATCAGGACTTGATGTTTTTCAGAACTATATCAAGTTGAAAATCAGTTGGCTACCACACACCAAATAGAATCTAATGTTCTGAACCTCTCAAAAAGCAATTATAATGTACTCTGAATTGAATATCTTTTGCTTGCATTATCTGTGCTAACAGTAAATCAACTCATTTAATTTGGAGTTCATGGTAATAGTAAGAATAAACTGGGGTTGTAAAGATGACTCAGTTGGTAAAGCATTTGCAGCCCAAGTATGGAGACCAAAGTTTGATTCCTCACATCGATGTAAAAGCCAGGTGAACTGCCCTGTGTATGTAATCCCAGAACTCGGAAGACTGGTGGGTCCCTGGTCTTCACTATTCAGCCAGGTTAGCAGACTCTACAAGCTCCAGGTTCAGTGAGAGACATTATCTCAAAAACCAAGGTGGACAGTGATTGTAGACACTCAGTGTTGACTACTGACCTCCAATGCACATTGCATATGTACATAGCCACCACATACACACACACACACTCGCACATGTACACACACAGTCTTAATTTGTTTCATTTTTTTCAAGTTTTTAAGAACGCATATTCCACTTCAATTTTTGCAAGAATTTTATTTAGACACCCAGTCTTGTGCGGTAGCCCAGGCTGGCCTGGGCCCTCATGTCACAGATTCACCTGGTCTTGTGACACACCTCCTGCCTTAGCTTTTCAAGTGATAAAATTACAGGAATGAGCCACCTCACTCAATCAAGACTTTGAAAGCTGTTTTCTGTAGTTTATATTTCATAAGAGTATTCTTCTACTATAAAATTATGAAATAAGTACCAGTGATGCCTATGTGTACCCTCTTCCAGCCTCCATGGGCACCTGCTGTATGTGCTGCATGCTTACATGTATATGCTCACACACAGAGACACTAAAAAGATTTAAAGAAAATTTTACTAGTAGTTCTTTTTATTCAATTTTTACTGGCTGTGGAAGAATGGTTGAATAAATCTAATAAAAGATGAGATTTAGAATAGAAAAATAAAAAGTACATTGAATGTTCATCATTTATATAATTTTCTCATCTTGAAAAATAGAAAACCAGAGCTAGGTGGTGGTGGCTCATGTCTTAAATCCCAGCACTCAGGAGGCTGAAGCAGGGGATATCTATGAGCTCAAGCCAGCTTGGTCTACAAAAGAACTGCCAGAGCTGTCACACAGAGAAGGAGGACATCAATTTGTGCCTAACATTGCATCCATTCTGAGATTCAGCCAAGGAGGATTTGAATTAGCTGATCAGAATGAGGACATGTGGCAGACAGAGGACAAGAGACACCTGCATTGCTGCTTTATGACCACTACTAACCACACCCAGGAAGATGGCGCTTGGAGCAGAAATGATCCAGTTTCACCAGGGACTCAGGAGAGAAAGCTGAGCTCTGAGCGATGCTGCTCTGCCACCAAGGTACACAATGATAGCACAGTAAAAGAAGGGCTCTCCTCTTCCATACATCATGCCATAATGTCACGCAGTTAGAACCCCAGTGGAAATGTACCGTTTGTCTTCACAAGGAAAGATACGAGGCTTCTCTTTATTAATACCATCTCAACTTGCCCTCACATGTAGAGGGCTGAATAAACATTACTTCTATTTGGATGCCTGTGTTTTTGCCTATATTTATAGATAATAATGGTATAATTTTTGGCCAAATATAAATCTAGAGATTCACAACTGAGGTTTAAGTAAAGGCCCTAATTATTCTAACGGTGCCCACACACATTGTAATATATGTTTGTGTAACCAGAGACTGTGCGTTGATTTCCTGGCTGCCCAGACCTGAATAATCACAGAGGAACTATATTAATTACAACACTGCTTGGCCTATTAGCTCAGGCTTCTTGTTAAGTAACTCTTACATCTTAAATTAACCAATTTCTATTAATCTATGTATTACCTCAAGGCTATGCCCTACCAGTAAGTTTCTGGCATCTGTCTCCTTTGGCAGTTACATGGCGTCTCTCTGACTCTGTCTGCTCTCTATAAATATCTCTTCTAGCCTGGCTATATTCTGCCCTGCCATGGGCCAAAGCAGCTTTATTCATTAACCAATAAGAGCAACACATATACAGAAGGACTTCCCACATCATGCTTATGAATCTAATTTAGAATCTTCTTTATAATACTTAAAGGTTTTTTTTTTTAATAAAATCTTTGGACTACAGAAGTGATAGAAGGAACCATAAATCATTTATATATGGATTTACTAAACAATGAACTCAAGAACATGAGTAGCAAACTATAGTGTTTACCATAGATGGCCTGACTTTTAACTACCGATTCCTTCCTAAAAAGGAATGGTGCAGCATGTGCTCTGATCTGTGGCAATGCCTATTGTGGTGTGTCATTCAGTGGCTACAAACTTCAAGAATCATCTCAGGGCCGTCTTCTGTGCCTTCCTTTGTGAGGGCTCTTGGCACAGTATACTGAGCTATGAACAGTGTGCATCTTTAGAAACACTGCTCTCCAGGCACATGGTAACTTAAACTCGATGCTCGTGTGCTAGATAAACTTTCACTAATGATCCTCTTGAACAATGTAACCTTCACACTCCCCACTTCTCTGTCTTTATTCTGGAAACTTCACTCAAACCAGAATACATTTGTAGACTTTTCTAACCACTTTAAGTTATACTCTCTCAAATTCTTTCTTGAAATTGGACACTGACAAGCATGCTTTATATGGAAAGATGTATCTGTTTACAGTCCCCTGCCCCCCATCATCCTACATAGCTCAGTGTCTTGAACATGAAGATTTCCCAAGAAACCTAGGAGGAAAAGTATAACAGAGAATACATGCTAAGTGATCTGTCTGTTGGCACAGCCTGCTGTTTCAGCTGTTAGATAACCAATATTGATCATTGAAACATGGGAGTCTTCTTCTGTTAGAAATACACTGAAATTGGCTAAAAATCTAAATAGTTGCATTCCTTACTATTCCTGTGGAATGTCTGATTTACATGTTTGCCATCACTGTCACAATCAACCGGTTAAATTCCTGGAAAATTTGACTAACAATAATATTTTATATGTTATTTTGCATTTATTTTTTGAGGCACAATGACATGTAGTCCATCCAGGCTGGCTTCGAACTCCTGATATTTCTGCATCACTTCTACAATACTGAGATTATAGGTGTGCATGTCATACCTGGTTTTTTTATCTGTTCTTCATAGTTTAACTGCCCATTTTAAAGACAAGGTCAACCTGGCCTTAGATAGGATCATAGCCCTGGGTCTTTGTGAGCCTGAGAGTGCTTTATTACTGTGCCTCCTCTTGGTAGTGGGCACTGAACTCCCCGAGCATTGCAGGAGTCTCACCAGGGTAGGGAGGCTTGGTAAGAAGTTCAGACTTATTGGTTGGTCATGAAATATAATCCAAATTCTTCAGGTTGCAGGTCAATAAATAAATAAAAATTAACATTTTAGGCAAAATAAATACTTTATTGTTTTAATGGTTTTTTGTTTCTTAGAGATCAGCCTTTATGTGATATTTCAAATATTTATAAACCTTTTAGATAGTCTTTCAAAGAATGCTAATATTTCAAGCACTTTGACTAAAATTTCTCACATAAAGTAACATATAGGAATTGAAGATTACACATACTAAAATACTAATTTCTAATAACATTTGGTTGTTACTTTATACATTTATTTGAAACATAAAATACCGGATAGGACACTTTTTTTTAAAAAAAAAAAAAAAAGAAAAACCAAGACTTTTCTGGTTAAAACTGAATTAAAATCATTTAGGCATGAGGAAAACAAATCTAAATCTCATTTTGGAAAAAAAAAAACAAACCAAAAACCAGCTTATTCATTTCTAGTCTATCCATTCAAGTCACAGGTCCCATTATCTTGACAATACTATTTAGTCTAAAAGACAGAGGAAATGTCTTAAAGTAAGACATCTAGACAATGCAGGAATACATAGTGTTTACCATAAGGCACATAGCTATAATAAAATTACATTTGTTTGGGCAAAGCAACAAGGCTTACAGTGTAAGAACATGAAGTATCCGTAGGTAACCTCATGAGATCTACCCTCTTGCTTCTCAGTAGACTCCTCGAGAATTGAGAGCATTTTTAACAACAGAACTGTTTGTCTTCTTGGAAGCAACTCAATAAAGAGCAGCGGAGGGCAAAGTCATTGGTTGCTTCAAGCTCTCGGAAGATGAACCTGTTATTGCACGGTAAGCACCTCATAGAGGTCAGTGTGGTCGGCGCTAGCCTGAAGAAATATGTTACTTATGAGCTGATTATGCCTGGAACTCTTCAAGTTTTACAATTAATTCTATGTAGGACATCAACTGGAAAAATATTGACAAACAAATAAATACTAGACTTTCAAATGGACAGTCTGATAGTTTAGAAATGAGCCAGAAAAGTGCCTAAGTTTCTATCTATGTTTTTAAATTTTTATGCATAGAAGAACACTGCATACAGAAATGCATACTGTCCATTGCGTACAGTAGCCCAGTTCAGTAGAAAGTATCTTCCAAAGGGTGAACACCTCCACCAGCAGAAATCACTGATAATGCCAGTATTACAGCTATGGGATCCATCCCAACACTGAAAAGAAGGAAACGTGTACATTAAACATTCTTCAAATACTATTTTGAAAGTTTTTTTTTAAATATAAGGTTTATTCAAATAAATCCATATATATATATGCACATATATACGTGTATCTGTCTATCTATCTTCATATCTAACTCTCATCTATCTGCACATACATGCATACACATATGAACACTTGCTGCTGTATATTTTTTGAGAGTTAATTGTTTGATCCTTGGCTTTTGTAAAGAAATCCTCTGAGCTGGTTATGACATAACTTATGAAAGTTTTTTCTTATATCCCACAGCTGAACCATGTGTCACACTTTCATGTGACAGGGAATATACAGAACACCTTCAGCTGTGACAAGGTCGTGCAGGCTATTATTCCTGCTATGTTACCCAAGCCCTGCCCTGTTATTAATACAGCTTATAAAAGAGTTATAGTTATTCATTTTGATAAGTAAACCACATAAAATTATTTAATAAATTGTGATTAGAAATGGATCTATGGAATGTCTGTATAAAAGATAAAAATAACAAGGAAAGGTATTACAATTTTTTGACTAATTCTCAAACTCTTGCCCATAAATTGCATATTTGAAATATAATTTAATTAATATTCAAGTAAGATTTGGGTCTAAAGCCCAATTCCAGGATTTATTTACTATAATGAAATTCCAAAGTAAACACACATTGTATGCAGTTCTGTTCTTAAATTGAGCTGTCTACACCTTAAATGAAGCTACATGTGCTCTTCATACTGAAGGACAACTAAGACACACATTATGAAAAGAAAAATTTAGCTAAAGATAACAAACTGCACTAAAACAAGGAATTCATATCTAGTTAAATGAAGAAATTAATAAACATTACCTAATAAACTCCATTCAGTGACTGTCCTGCTTAGAATTCGATGCTTTACTTGAAGACACTGCTGCCAAAAGACCACTTACAATTTCTCGCCTAATCTCCCCTACAATAGACTCTTTAATCTATAATGGAAGAAGAGAAAAATACACAACTTAATAACAGGACTAAGATTTTTTTTTTTAGTTTTAGTTTTCAGAAAAAAAAATATATCCCACTTAATTGCTATAGTTAGTTAATCACAGAAAGGGCCACGGCGTTCATGTGGCAAACACAAAGTACTCGCAGTGCAAGTCCACCCCTCAGCTCACGTCAGACTGCAGTCTGCTGCAGCACAACCCAGCCAACGATATTATGAAAAAAATCACAGTTCTTATAGGACAAGCAAGATAAAACCGTAAGTTATTTCACAACGACCTGCAGGACTGACTGTGAGGCTTGCACTGTGAAATCAACAGGATTCATGCTTCTAATGCTCAGAAAACCTGGAAGTGCAAAGGGACAGGCAGGCAGAAACATTCTGCCTGTTTCCACCAACTAAAACCTGAATATCTAGAGAAATTATATATTGTTTTAATATAACATACATTTTAAGTGGACAGAAGAAACTTTCATTTAATAATAATTATTTTTTAAATATTATAAACATACTCAAAACAACAATGCACTCTAAAATTAATATTACTCTTTAGCTTTACAGTGCGCTTGTCATCTGCCTAGCTTAGGTAAGAACTTTCATCCTGGGTTGGGGAAACGCCAGTCAGTAAAGTGCTTACCACATAAGCAAGAGGATCTGACTCTGATCCCAGAACCCATGCAAATAAAGTCAGTTGTGGTGATGCGTACTTGTAATTCGGGCACCAGGGAGGTAGAGACAGGAGGGTCCCTGGAGCTCCCCCGTCCGTCCGTCAGTCCAGCCTAATGCATGAACTCAGAGTCAGTGAGAGATCTGTCTCATAAAACAAAGTAGAAACATCTTGAAGATGACATTTGAGGTTGTCCTCTGGCTTCCACAAGCACATCCACATCCACAAATAGACATCCAAACATACACAGAGAGAGAGAGAGAGAGAGAGAGAGAGAGAGAGAGAGAGAGAGAGAGAGAGAGAGAGAGAGAGAGAGAGAGAGAGAGAAGAGAGAGAGAGAGAGAGAGAGAGAGAGAGAGAGAGAGAGAGAGAGAGAGAGAGAGGTACTCATTTTGCTTTTGAGGAAAGCAAACAGACCTGAGGCAGTGATCATTCGAATTAGGATTTTCTTGTCTAGATGTCTAACTACAACACAAGACTACTTTTCTTTCCAGTGACACAGCCTCCCCTCCAAATGGCTCTCTGTAAAGGTTTCAAGTATGCATTTCCTGAAGTAAACGGACAACGCACTCCCAAATTAGTACTGCACTGCCTTCAACTAGCTCTTAAATTCCCACAGTTTCCTGTCAGCCTGATCTATTTCCTAACAAATACATCCTGAAAACATCTCAAGTGAAGTCTTTCTAAAAATGGCTCTGCCATGCAAAACTGGGACACAATACCCAGACTTCTATAGACTCTTCATAGGAGCGAAACAGGGCTGCAGTGACGGCTCCATGCTAAAGACGAGGCTCACACCAAAAAAGACAACAGCAACAAAAGCTCATTCACTACCAACCACTCATGTGACCTGCTACACATGTTAATAAACATAGCTTTTTAAATTTATCTCTTACCACCATTTTTAGAACAGTAAATAACAAAGTTTTTGAAATTCATAGCATTATAGGTCCATTTTTTAAATAAGTATGAAACATGAACACCAGATGGTCACAGCCACAGTCTATAAGGCAAATACAGCAGGTAAGAAAAAGCCAGTGCAAATCTGTATTTCACAAGATGACAGGCAATTCCTTCTAATGCAACTATATTAAGACAACTTTACTACATCTCCTTCCTGCTCATCATTCAAACACAAACTCGCTAACTAGTTAGAACACGATATACCAGTAAAAATGAATGCTAAGCATTTTGGGTAACACAGGTATTACTGGCATAAAGTATGAAAGAATACCTAAGACCCTAGCAGGGTGAAATGCATCTGGTCTACAGAGAGAGTTCCAGGACAGCCAGTGCTACATAGTGAAACCCCTGTCTGGAAAAGAACAAACAAACAAGACAGAAAAGTAGCTACATCTAAACTAGCACTGAAAATAACACAATGCCTATAATATCTATTTCATAACTATTCATGGAGAAATCTTAAAGTTCTAAAGTTCTCCATTTTATACAGAGACAGGCGAGTTCAGGGAAAGACAATTCTAGAGATGGTGGTAAAACTATCTTAATGAGCTCAATCTCCAAAAGGCTGTGCAGACTGTATATGGATTAGCTGAGGTTAAGGGCTGTGCAGACTGTGGATGGACTAGCTGACATTAAGAAGGCTGTGTAGACTGTAGATGGACTAGCTGACATTAAGAAGGGCTGTGTAGATGTAGACGGACCACCTGACATTAAGAAGGGCTGTGCAGACTGGAGATGAACTAGCTGACATTAAGAAGGCTGTGTAGACTGTAGATGGACTAGCTGACATTAAGAAGGCTGTGTAGACTGTAGATGGACTAGCTGACATTAAGAAGGGCTGTGTAGACTGTAGATGGACTAGCTGACATTAAGAAGGCTGTGTAGACTGTAGATGGACCACCTGACATTAAGAAGGCTGTGTAGACTGTAGATGGACTACCTGACATTAAGAAGGGCTGTGTAGATGTAGACGGACCAGCTGACATTAAGAAGGGCTTGTTGATTGCAACACAAGTGACACTGCAGGTGGCATCTACACAGTGCCTCGAGCCCGAAAGCCATGACCCTTAAACAGTCTCTAAAAGTTTCCCAAGGAATACATGAGAAGCTGTGTTTTTACCAAAACACATGTTTCAACATGTCAGATGAACTGACAGTTGTAAATCAAACCCAGAATCTTAAACACAGAAAACCTTTACTAAAAGCATGGCAATCTATGTTTATTCTTCAACATTCAATGTTGAATTTGCATCTGTGAAAATGGCACATTCACATATCCAAGATATCGTCTCTTTATTCCTACATATATGTACATTTTCTAAAATATCTGTAAATAGCTTCAGGCCCCGATCACACATACCATATCACAATGACTGAGGCAAATTCGAAGGCAGTACTGTGTTTTTCCCAACTGTGGCATGCAGACAATCTGAGCAAGGGAGTATCCTCAGTCTGACAAAAGTGTAAGTGCAGACTGTGTGTATTAAACACTTGTCTGAAAGCGCTTTGTGTTGGCTTTCTCCTTCCACAGTGGGGCTCCCCTGAATTAGGGCCTTGTAGTAATGAAGCGCTCAAGACCTCACACCGGGCCATGATGGAAACAAAGGCCTGACAGTCACCATTGTTTTTGTGAGCTTGGCACTGCAGGAAGAAGCCTCCTTGACCGCCCCTGCCCAGCCTGTTTAATCCTCACCTGCAGAACTCTTCTATTCAAGATAGAGCTTGCCATCCTGAATGGAGGCTTTGTTAATGGGGCATAGGGACCACAAGCTTATAAGGAAGATAGAATCTAATTTAATTTTCTTGGTAGAAGATACAAGAAAGTAAGAACTTGAAATTTCGTACCATGGACATTTAAATTTCAAAGGTTACCAGTCAGAAATAAATGGAGTACAGACTACTCAGTATTTTAAATATTTTGTAAATAAACTTTTAACATAAAACTACCTAGCTGAGCTATGATAACAACAGGAATTGCTTTTGAATTTTAATGAGCAATGGCCAGTTTTATCTATGAATGTATGTTCTCAAAGTACTCCAGAGAGTTTGATTTGCTAAGTATATCAATATTGTTTGTGCCTTGTTTATACAGGGTAAGGCCTTCTTTGTAGCCAGAAAGGGTAAGTGTTAAGGCAGATTTCCTTCAAATGGTGCCATTCTGAGCTGAATGGCTTCTCCTGAAGGGTGTAGTAACACATTCTAAAAAGTTCATCAAACATTTGCCCAGCAAGCCAATTTAAATGTTGACAAAGTATAACATCTTACATATTTAATGGGAGATTCCTATAAATGATTAAGTAATTCTCTAGGACCAAGGCGGCATAACGGAAACAAATGACTTCTTCTATGGTCTGTGCTATTGGCCAAAGAATCAATGTTCTGGTCTAAAGTGAGCAGTCTCTTCCTAGGAAATTACCTGCAGCATGGATCAGGCCAATACACTTTTTAAAATGAGTGCTCAAGCATGCATTAAGGAGCAACCATGCCAAACAAACAATAGGAAGTCATGGTTTCAGACCTTCCAGACCAAAGCAGGCTTAGAGGAACAAAAATATCACGCAAAAGCAAAACAGAGTTAGCAAATGTGCCATGAGCAAATGCATACAGAGTACTTACTTACTTAATCTAACTCAAGTAAGATTAAGTAAGTCCTGTGCTTAAATATGCACCTAGGAACAGATTCCTCCACACAGGCATACCTGACTGTGGAGGCTTAATGTACACTTTGCTAAATGTTAGCCAACCATAATCAACTTACAAAACTAACTCCACTTGTAGAACAAATAAACGTGCTGAATTAAAAGGTTCCACCAGTCCACAGTCAAGTCTGGAGAATACATAAGAACCACGCAGCCTGCGCTACTGATTTTGAAAATGGGTGTTTGTTCCAACATGTCAGAAATCCTGGGTAACAACATGCATGTAACACAAATGTCATGTCTGTTTATTTGCATTTCATTCTCAAGATGCTCGAGTGGCCACAGAAAGTAGCTTTCAGCTGAACCCAGGAACTCAGAACACAAAATGCAGACAACGTACCCATCTACCTACCAACAAGGTCAGCCCTGTGCACAGCCATTCTTACTCACACCTGGCAGTGTAGCTTTGTCGGATTTCAGACCATCTTTTCATCCCACGATAGTAACCCACATGCCGGCCCTCCCAAGCCCCAGTTCCACAAGCACAAGTCAAATGTTTCCAAGGTCCAAGGAGCACTTTTACTGTTGTATGGTCTGCTTCCAGACTATGTAACTATGCATAAAGCCATGCTACTGTTTTGGTAGTTTTCTGTGTTTTGCCTTTCTAGTGTCGCTGATGAAGTCTGGAATGCCATCTTTCCAATGCTATTCTCCCCAGACAAGTCCTGTGGTTTTATTGCACATTCCACAGCACGCACAATTTCAGGATGATATCATCTTTGTGTTCACAGAACTCTGTTTACTTTAATGTACTTTTTAAGCTACTGATGTGCAATAAATGATAGCATCATATATGTAGGCATTAATCTTTGGCCCTAGGGGCTCAATGGCCCATTTGAGGGAAGATTCTATGCTACAAACTGATTCTAAAAGTACATTTACATTTACATTAGAAATAGTTTGAAAATAGGGAACCCTTGTTTCTCTGGCTTACTTTGCTCCTAAATTGTTAGTTCTTGGATAACTGAAAGATTAGGAAATCTGCATTCATGAGACAAGAAATGTTGTATAGTGTGTGCGTGTGTGTGTGTCTCTCTGTGTGTGTGTGTATGTGTATGTTTTCATATGCTTTAAGATCCCAAAATTCATGAAATAAAAAGGCCTAAAAACCAGAAAACTTTTTAGGGATCACTGTAAAAGTTTTCCATTTTCCTTAGGATTTGTCTTCTTTAGCCCGCTGTAATTTACATTATTGATTTCATGGCTTACAGGTACTTTCTACTACCCTAGATACTTTGTAAACTGTATTGTTGATTTCTTTTTGTTTTTCCTTTTGAGTAGTCCTCGGGTGAGAAGGGGGATGTCATACTTGGAGCCACACACATGCCGAATGCAACCTTTGCTGGGGTCACACTTCAGCCTAAAACTTTTGCCACTAAGCTACATATGAAATCATAAAGTGACTTTTAAAATATATAATGTATTCTTTTTAGCTAATGGCAAAAAATAAAAGGTGCTTATAACAGGAATTTTGGACTGGATGGAAGGAAATGTACAACTGTTTTTACTCCCTCTTCATGGTTATTCTTAAGAAAACAGAACAGAAAGTATCCGTGTATATAATCTCCACAGAGACAGATTAAAAGCCATCATGAAGCTTGTCCATGGTGCCTTTCTTCTTAAAGATACACACCAGTTTATGTGAATGTAACTCAATAGTAAAACCAGTGCTGTAACTTAAATCTCCAATCCCCGGAGGCTCAGATGCCAACACTTTGGCTCCTGTGCAATGAGTCTCAGAGGTGTGCCTTTTGAGAGCCACTAGATTAATTCACAGGTGGGCTCATAATTCCACAGGCTACAGGAAGTCAAAGAAACTCGCAAGGTGGGGACGAGGTATAAAGTAGCCAGGCCCTGGAGCACAGAACCGACCATGGGTGCTCTTTGTTTTCCTGGCCCCTAGAGCTCCCTTCTCCTCTCCCAGCTAACACAGGGCAAGCAGCCCTGCTTGTCCTTCTGTCCTGCTGTGTCCTTCTCCACCTGCTCTGCTTCAGCACAGGTAATGAACAACAGAACCACGTGCTTAGGGGCTGAAATCTCTGAGAACCAACAGAAACAAACCTTTCCTGTATCAGCTAGTTCTCCGGCATTTGTCAGGGGATGGAACGGTCACGTATAGGACATTCTATACATTTTCTCAATTAGCTTTTAACCATATAACCTCCATAGATGTCTGTGATTCCTTTCCTAACCCAGAACTATGGTTAACACTTTAGGAACCCACACTGCTGTCATCCAGGGTAAACGCCTTTTAATGTTTCAATCTCTGAACAAATCATACAATTTCTACACTTTTCCAACCATCAAAGGAAAAAGAACAAATTCTTCTCAATCATTAATCCCCTACTTTATCTCATGCCAATTGGAATTTTATAAAATGACAGCTCTAATTCTGGAAGAGGTCTAAATTGTAATTCCTCATTTTAGACACGTGGAGACGAGAGGTCTAAAGGGCTTTCCTGCCTTCCACCTTTATGAACAGCTTCTGCACTAGAGCAGGAATACCCTGCAGGATGAAATCCACAGAAACACGTGGGGAGTGGGAAAGCTACTGCACCCAGTGCAGTCAGCCTCACACGTAAGCAGCATCTGAGCAGATCTACCAGGACACAACGAATGCGCAATGACCGAGGCACGCCCAGACTCAACCCACCTCCCGTATGACTTGCTGCAACTCATCCTGCTCCACGTTCCGATGCATTTCCTCAGCAGCTGGCAGCAGCTCTTCTTGCTCTTCCTCCAGGTGAGATGTAAGTCCCACAACCTGTGAGGCTTCCTCAGCTGCTCCAGCTTCCTCAGAACTCTCCAGCTCTGGAGGTGTCTGCACAGAGCCTGTTCTGGAGGGGGCTGTTGGTGTCAGGGCCACAGAGGCTCGGAAGATCTTCTTTCTCGCCACTAAGCGGGCTCGGGGTTTGCTTCCCGAGTTGCCAGAAGGCCCTCTGGATCTTCTGGTGTTGTGGGAGGGGCTGGAACAGACGGAAGATGACTCTGATGTGGCCTGAGAGAAAACGGACTCTGAGCTCTCTCCAGGAGGGATTTCAAACCCCATCTCTCCAAGTCCCAGGCCCAGCTCCGACTTCAGGTACGACTGTTCCCGTATCAGTTCTGTGACCTGGGGGCCAAAACATGGCTCTTCACTCAGAAGACAAAGACTGGTAACTAAGAAGGCTTACTGTCCCAAACTGCATGGACTTTTAAAGGCATAATTATATTCCACTATTTTATTAACTGGCTAATTTAATTTCCAAAAACAATCTTAAATTCATAGCAATCTCAAGTCATAACTTGGGAATGTAAGAAACACAATGAAGTGAAATTTTACTAGTTAACACACAGATGTCTGAATTATTTCACGGAGGAGTAATTAATGAAAAATAAAACAGCTGCTCAGAAGGCTTTGCCAATGAGTCTACAGTGTAATGATGATCACATAAGTCATTTTACAGATCCTGTGAGAGGACCTTCATCTACAGGAAAGGATCCTTGGAGGGTAAACAAAGTATTTCGATGGTGCATAATACCTTCATGGTATGGAGACAAATCACTATCCCAATGAAGCTGGCTTTCTAGGGGCCCAAAATGGCACTAGATTTCTAAATGGCAAACCCTCTTTCAATTAGTTTAACTTCCTGACCTCTGTATTTAAAAGCAAGCCTTGTATAGGAACGGGGCAAACCGCGTGCTCATGATGCCCCCGTGCCTGGGGAGGACGGAGACTTACTGGCTCCATGACGTTCAGTGGAGAGGGGCAGGACAGGTTGTCAGCACTTCTACTGCCACACATCCCCTGAGAAGTAAGGACAACATGCAGGCTTACACACGGACACGGTTTCTCAAACGGCAAATGCGTCATACGGAACATCGCTTTGTCACAAACACAGTAGTCAATCAACTGCCATGAGTTCCACACCAAATATATCACTGTGGCAGCTACACAGACATTCTGCTTCTCTGCTCCCAGCACACTTCTCAGAACGATGGCTCAAAACCATGGAAACATGCATCCGTAAGGATTCGGATTATTATTTTATCTATGTGTATATACAGCCTCCTCTGTATATGTCTAAACATACACATACAGCCATTTATTTTAACAAAATCAAACATGAAAAAGTAGGATAAATTTCAAATGAACATATTTTATAACTGGAAAGATAGTGGCAAAAATCAGAATATAATGGCGAAGCCCAGATTCCATGGGACAGCACATTAGAATACTGAGGAACGACACAGCATAAATCAGAATATAATGGCGAAGCCCAGGTTCCATGGGACAGCACATTAGAATACTGAGGAACGACACAGCATAAGGACAAACAGTGTCCCTTTCATTATTCCTATTGTATATACGGATCACATCGTGACATCGCACTTGGTCCTTTAAGGAGACAGGAAAGGCACCAGAGGCATTGCCAGGGGATACGGCATGTATTTGGCCTAGGGGAGTTCTCAGGTTCAATCTTCAGCATCAGAACAAAAACATAAAGCAAAAAACACAAGGAATGGAAAGGAACAATTCAAAGGCACAGGCTATTGACTTCAACAAGGAGCCGGGAGAAAAGGAGTAAGATATTATGTTCTTTGGAGTTACAAGCAGGGATACAAACTTAAAGTAGTCATATTTTAATTCATTAAAATTTTTCCTTCAAAAACAGAACTTTTATGTTGATCTTTGCTTTTTCTATTACTGAAAATTATTAAAATTTTCAATGTATTTCTAATTATACTAATTATGAAAGTCATCCTACTTTGTACATAAAACTAATGTGAAGGTAATTAAATTTGAAGTTTTGAAGGTAATTAAGGCAAAATTAAATCTCCAATGAGTAGGATAAAAGCTACTTGAACATCATGTATGATTCTAAAGCCATTAAAGCAAATGGTTAAACAAATCCCCGTCCTAAACCACACATTATGAACAACCCTACTTGGGACTCTGGACGCCCACAGCATACCGGAAGCACAGAGGATCGGAAAGGGGAAGGCACCCGGACGGCACGGAGCTGCTCATCCAGACCTAGCAGGCGCTCCTCCAGCTGCATCTCCAGTTC
This sequence comes from Ondatra zibethicus, assembly GCA_004026605.1. Taxonomy (NCBI): domain Eukaryota; kingdom Metazoa; phylum Chordata; class Mammalia; order Rodentia; family Cricetidae; genus Ondatra; species Ondatra zibethicus. Next base: position 91,378 of record PVIU01000876.1, read on the forward strand.
CTGCAGCTCCATTCGGACAGAGTTCCGCAAGCCCTGCAGCTGATCCACTTCATACCTACAATTTGTGAGAAGCGTAACTTTAGAAAAGAGTAGCTGAGTGATTTCCAGTAGTGACTAAAAAACTGGACACTTTTGAATGCTGTGAACTAATGAGACGTTTACAGAAGATTGCAGTTCCATCAATTTGGACAGAAGCAACCCTGGGGTAATGATTAGATCTTTTTTTAAAAAATAATTTTTTATTTTTATTTCATATGAATTTGTGTTTTGTCTGCATGTATGCCATATGTGAAGGTGTTGGATCCATTGAAACTGGAGTTACAGGCAGTTATGAGCTTCCATGTGGGTGCTGGGGATTGAACTAGAATCCCTGGAAGAGCAGCCACTGCTTTTAACTGCTGAGTCATCTCTCCAACCCATGACTAGGCCTTTGATCCCCTGTACTGTCAACTCTGTAAAGCAGACTACTGAGAGTCTTGCTTGGCACACTGGGGGCACAGAGGTTAACTTCAGTAAACTCCCTGTGCCTATCTCTTATTTACACTGCTTCACTAAACACAGAATTCAGAGTGTGAACCAATGCTGAAGGCCTGCTCTCCGAAGACAAGGCTCTGGCTGCAATAATGAACGGGCCTTTACCTGTCCTCCTCTGTCATGTGAGGGTACACCATGGTCTGCTGCCGCAGCATGGCCAACTCCAAGTCCATCATCTGCGTTCTGAACAGATTCAGGCTCCGTCTCACGACTTGAAGCTCCTGAAAGGTATTCTGAAATGCAACCGAATAAGATTACACTTCTAAGTAACACTAATTATCTTGCAATGGAAAGGTTTAGGAGGGAACTTACTTCATAAAGAGGTAGAACAGACGACTTCTGAGTACTGTATGGAGCAGCAGCAAGATCAGGTCCTCTCATCAGAGGGTACTTCAAACAGATGAAACAGGATTAAAAGTCAGGTCAGAGTGACTACTGCTAAGTTCTCTAAGGTGTTAAGGCTATTGTAAGACATGCATTATCATTTCTCTTTAAGATAAATCAAACCCAGCAATGTTTTATACTATAATCAACAATGAAAGAAATTACTCTCTAATACTACCTATTATTCTTAAATATTTCAGGTCCAAATTACTCTGTTTGAGAAAAGAGGCAAAGGTGGTGTGTGTGTGTTCACAGAACTCCCTTCTTGCCTTACAAAAGTTAAGCAGAAAGCCACTGAGACTTGGGGGTCTGGAGGCAGATGCAACAGCAGACGGCATCACACTGGTGTGGCTGAGGGAGCAGCCCGTGGCCATCACACGGACTCTCAGTGGGACGCATTCTATTGTTATAGGCAGAGAAGACAGAAAGTTGCTTGCCTCACCTCACAATGTAAGGAAGAAAAAAAAAGAGAAAAAACGAATAGTGTAAATGTGTACATGTGAGTATGTGTGAGATGAGTGTGTATGTGAGTGTTTGAGTGTGTTAATGTGAATGTTTGCAATGTGTTTGAGTGTGTGTGGATGTGGGTATCAGTGTGTGTAGATGCTCAGTCTGAATGTGCATGTGAGTGTGTGTGTGTGGAAGAGAATGTGTATGAGTGTGTGAATGAGTGTGTACGAGTATGTAGTAGGAGGCTATGATGTGAAAATAAGCAAAAATTCAGTGGGCTGAGCTGAACTTTAGACACCATTAAAGCTGTGTAGTTCATGCAAAGAAAGGCAAGGACAGAACTCTGCAGTTGGAAAACAGCAACAAGATCACCTGACCCAACCAACCAAGTGACAGGTGCAGATTACCTAAAGTCCCGGATACAGAGAACCCTGCATGCCCTGCTGCTCGGCATCACCCAAGCAAGAAGGACACAGAGAATCATCTGTCTGCTTGGTGAGGGGGGGAATGGGGCGATTCATCGGCTACACTCATGGTCACAGCCCACAGGTGAAGTAGCTGGCCTGGGAAGGCACATCACAGGGGCACAGAGAGAGGGATCTGAGAAGTCTCAGCCTCACAGAAGTACAGTGAACATGCCGAACAGTCAGCCGCAGCCAGAATTGTTCCACAGGGAAGGAGAAATAAGTATGTCTGGTTGGACTGCAGACCATTCAGGACAGTTGTTGGGGACAGGGGTGGTATTTAACAGATCTATTCTATTGCTCTTTGAAGAGCAACTCTGATTTTCACTGAAGCGGCTTCCCGTCCACTCTTTCACGGTAACAGGTGGCATGCACCAGGGATTCACATTTTACCTGATTCTCTTCGGAGTGGTTCCAGTTTTGAGCCCATGGAAACAGACTAATTCTGTGCCAGGAGGCAGCATCAGAGGTCAGCGGGTGAAGAGGAAAGCCTAGTCACAGAGCTATAAGAACCAGGAGAACATTGTGCCAGTGGAACCAATGAGAAGACTTTGATAGTTAGGGGATCACACATCCAAAGGGCAGAGAGAAGGAGAAAAGGCTGGGGATGCTCTTGACAGGTGAGGTTACAGACAAAGAGAATGAAGGAGGGCTAGAGGCAAACACCATGAAACAGTCCTTTCTCTACAAAGAGAAGGCTGTCAGCACAGAAACGAACTGTCTGGGATTAGTTACAGCTTTCCCCCACAAATTGGGGGTTCTGTCTAGAGAGCAGGTACAGATGAGGTCAGGCAAGTAGGAAGACAGGCCGATGTGTGTCTGCGCAGCTCTCACTTCCTGGTGACTGAAGAAGAATGTGGCAGTAAAGGATGAAGCTCTCTTTTCTCACCTGTGAAAGGTTCTGTAGTGAGTTTCTGATATCATGCAAGACTCTCCGCAACTGCATCTCTATGGCAGAAGGAGGATTCACGGGGCACGCCCTGTACGGGTGGGCAGCATGTCTATGTGAGTAGGGACACCCGAAAGGAGAAGAGAAGCTACTACACGAGGTGCCTGATATGTTGGGGACACTGTGGGCACTTAGAGTTCTCATGTGTTCACACAGGGGCCTGTCCTGCCACTCATGGGCAGAGTGAAGGGAGCAGGTGGACTGGGATATTGGAGCAAACTGTGGACAAGGGGGAAGCCGTCCGTGGGGGCATTCCTCCGGTCGTGTCGCCTCACTCTGAGGGGCTTCTTCTTTCTTCACAGAGGATGGGGGGATGAAGATGGTGGATTTAACCACAGAATGACTGTCATGCTCAGTCACTTGCTTTTCCAATTCTTGTTCCTCCTCAGGTGTGTACTTGTAGGTGAAGGAAGGCGGGCTGCACCTGGTCTCTTTTCCTGGAGATAATCGCACATTGACAGAAGACACAACCCTTACTGGGCTCAGTAAGGTGGTTGGCAAAGACTGAGACCTTCTTAGGGGATAGCCAGCTTTTGCAAGCAAGTACCTTTGTTTCAACAGATCCTTTGATTTTATTAGGCTGCGCCCTACTCTTTGACCAGACAGACCGCACACCTTCATCTGAGCTCTCTGCAAGGCAGTATTCACTCTCTCCACAGAAGAGGGAAACCCAGTTTTCTTTTCAGAGCTCACATCGCTGCACTGAGCTTCGATGGAGGCCAAGGACTTGAGAATGTGGTGTGTGGTATACTGGGGAAATTCACAGCCACTGCCCCTCTCCGTATCACTGTCTCCACTCCCTGGTGCTGGAGGTGCAGCCTCCTCCACGGCAGCATGCTCAGGGTCACCTGGATCCCTTGGGGACTCTTTGCTCCCAGTACTCTCTGCAGCCTCGCACTGAGGGGCATCTTGGCTGTCTGCGTTCCTTTTCTCAGCAACTATGGCCACCTTCGCTTTTCCTTTCTCAACAGGGGCTCGAGCCTCCTCCTCTGACTCGTTAAAATAGGGCTGGTCTTGTACTGCAGGCGTCACGTGGTCTTCCCCAAACGAGGTGACAGTGGTCTCGCTGTCACAGCTGTCAGCACTGCTCCCCATGGCTTGCAGGGGCTCGTGAACCTGAAATGGAAAACATTGGGAGTAAAGTCAGAGACACTGACAAAAGACTACAGTGAGACTGTCTGCACTCAACAGTCGGCTATCGTGGTTGGTCTGGTTCTTACCACCTCCCTCCCCACTTACTCAACGAGTATGTTTAAGGCCTATTTTTCTTAAATTTCCTTTCCAATACATGACACTGACTCACAGAATTGGACAAAAATGTTTTACTGTTCTCTCCCTATACCTATAATTTCCCTAGCTCTCACCACTTCTCCTCATTCTGAAAGGAATCACGTTCTTTTCCCACATCTAACCATGCTGTACTTGTGATCACGTGGCTCCAGACCATGTGGTCCATTCACAGATTCCACTGGATCAAACCCTTCTCATGGTCTTCAGCTCCTTCCCTGAACTGGACAGCTTCCCTCCCATGCTTAGACATAGAAACTTCTTCATCCTTACTTGAAAACCTAGCCAAGGGTCTTGTCTCTCCTTCCTCCTCACTGACGTACCGCGCAGGCTGCCTTTACCTGGTTTATTTCATCACAACCATATGCCCTCTTCCCACTGCCCGCTGTTTTGCAGTCCATTGTTCTTTATTTAAATGTCATGCCATATCTTAGCCTATTTTATCTTAAGTATGTTCAAACCACTTACATTAACTTACAGTGAGAAAAATTATCTAAATCAGTCTTGAAAACACAGTGAGTCTAACCAGTCTTACCCATATGTACGGGGCCAGGGCCACCCACTGGAGCATGGACAATCTAATAGTGGCAGGCCAGAACTCCAAAGAAAAATGACCCCTCCCCTAGCTGTTATCAGGGTAGATCATTGGGATCTCCTCTTAATTACTCTTACCCTGGATCTTTTTGGGTGTGTTTCTTGCCTGCTTACCCTTCAAATGTTTCTAGATAGCTCTTTATTCTTTTTTTCCTTATCTTAATTTTCAAATTTTATTAAAGAGACCTTGAACACCTTCATGAACATTCTGTGACTACACATACCAACCGATCCACAGCTCCTCAAGGGTAAAGAAGCACCTGCTTCCTGGGTCACCTAACACAGCCTAACTTTTCACAGAAGTCCACAAAACTAGCAGAAATATGAGTTTTCAAATAAACAAGTTATTGTAAAATGCTGGCATATACAAATGTAAACAAAAAAGATCAGGCCAAGCACTTTAATGACCAAAGTAATTTAGTCAGTGATAATACAAAATTAAGATTTTTTTTAATACTCAGAGATCATGAATGAGTAAAACCTGAAATTTATAGTCAAATACTTAGCCAAGATCTACCTTCCAGACATTTTATTTCTATTTCCGTTTGATGGACCACCCTACGGTAAGACACGGACAGATCACCGTATACTGAAGGTGCTCGTGAGAGTGTCTACTCCTACAGGAAGCAGTACCTGAAGATGACTGAGCGAGAGGCAGTCCGCGGAGTCCTCAGCGAAGCCACTGCTGTCAGAGTGCTGACTCGCAGTTCGCAGCAGGTGATCTGTCAGCGGAAACATGCTGGTAAACAAAACTGCAGAGGCCTGTATGGCGGCAACACGTTCATAGATGCGAGCCCCAATAAAGCAGCCCAGAAAACCTATGAAAAACTATGGCTTCAAAGCATGGCAAGTAAATCAAGTTCAAGTAAAAGCTGGGTCCGGTTTCCTATCAGAAATCCACAGTATTCACTTGCTCATTAGGCTTCAATGGTAATGCATTTGGTAAATCCAATTAATTTTTCTCTTACCATAGAGAAAAATGGGATGAAGTAAAAAATTTTTTCATTGTGTAAAATTTTCAAATTACATTATGTAAATCTATAAAAGATAGTTAAGTAAAATTAGAACATTATATATAGAATGCATTTAAAAAGTTTTATATCTTCTTAGTATGAAAGAATGAAATTAAGGGCAATAAACCAAGTCATTTGAAATGTGAGGGTATTTAAATATCTCTAGTATTTGTAATGATACAAGTATTTGTATTAGGAAACAATTCTTTCATAAGAATTATACCAAAGTCAAAGATTCAATTAATATATAACATCACTAATATTGTAAAACATGCTTATTGTTACATCACAAGGCTCTAATTTCTACATATATAAATATGTATATATGTGTTTAAGAAAGATGCTAAGTACAGCAAGCAAGACGACACTCATTCCACTGGAAGCTGCCATGGAGGGTGTTAGAGCTAGTTCATTCGCAAGGATCCGAGAGGCAAGAGGGTCTTGCAGAGCTTCAGAAACAATAGCCAAACAGTATTTACCAAATAATCTGACCCAGATAATATCACTAAACAAAATTCAAAATTAAAGTTCACTCGGCTTTAAAAACATCCCACTGGAGTTTTAGGGTTCATGAAATGTGACTTTGTTCCTATTAAAGACAGAATAATTCTGCAACAGTACTTATAATATTAGTAAAGCTCTATAATGAGTTATGGAAGTGTTCCATATCCTTACCAAACCTAGAAATGCTGGAATAATTACCACACCCAATTGTAACAAACCCTTACCACAAGTTCTAATGGGAATTACATTTATTCAAAAGTGAATTAACAAGCTACATCAGCGCTCTTGTCAGTGTGCTGGTGGTTCCATGTCTTTGTTATGCGTTGCTTTTTAACTACGAGCCCATGAAACAGGGAACTTTATTCTTAACGTTCTGGTATGCAGAACAACAAGGCAATGCTTGCTTAATGCCTCAATTAATTTTTCTCTTACCATAGCTCTGCACACAACAACTGAGCAGTCATATGAATGATCTAGAGGCTAAGGTGCCTGTTTGGTTGGGAAAAGGGAGCTTTGGTGGAGTACAGAGAGGCCAGAGAGACCTGTGGACTGTGTAGCAGAGTAAGGTCTGAGCTGGCTGCCCTCAAAGCTGAGCACCATGTGACTCCCACAGTGTGAATGGCAATGGAGACTCTGCAGGCTTCAGGGTGGACATGGGCAAGTGAACAGAACAAAGAGCTTAAGATCTCTGCTTCATGGGGCAAGGCTCCTCTCCTCTGCAGATTGGGCTCATAGCCCTCCATTGCCTGGGATGACTTCAGACGGCAGGAAAATAGTCCCTTAGCTGCAAAGCACACAGGACTGCTGTGCGCATCTACAAGCACACGGGACTGCTGTGCGCATCTACAAGCCCAGAGAGGCTGGCACGTCGAGCCTGAGCTGCAGGGGCCTTGCCTACAAACAGCATTCTAAGGTCTAAGGTCCGAATATCCCAATTTACAGTCTTTAGGCAGACATTTCTGTTCCATAAAAAGCTTAGTTCTCTTGGGCTAAAGAGATGGCTCAGCAGTAAAGTACATTTGTTTTTGCAGAGGACCTGGGTTCAATTCCCAGCATCCACAGCTATCTATGGTTCACAAATAACTATAACTCCAGTTCTAGGGAACACAACACCTTCTTCTCGCCCCCATGGGCACCAGGTACACAGACATACATACAAGGAAAATAGTCATAAATAAAATAAGGAAATCTTATAAAATGAAACCACAGTTCTCCATTAGAGAAATTTGGAGCTAAGGATTAATTCTCAGATCTGAAGACATTGAATATTACCTAAGTTTGAAAGTTAGAAGAAGAATTTACGTGTGAAAACACAAAACAAAACATGGACCCATCCACTCAGTATCAAAGACAGTAAAGACAGTCAGTGTATTCTCTTCTAGATGTTTAAGAAAAGTCTGTTACGACTTCTATCACAAGACCAGTGTTGGACTTCTAGGAATGTGAAGCCATGCAATAAACACAAGGCTGGGACACTCTGAGCCACTGAGCCTTTCTAAGGTGCAGGAGAGAGTCCCTGCCCCTGAGCTTAGGGAACTTCAACTTGAAAAGTCCTACTAGTGAAGCCATGCACCATTTCTATTACAGTTGTGAAATAAGTGGCCTGCTGTGATTCTAATTCTGAAATTATGATCCATCAATGACATACCACATTACCAGAATTCAATAGGCTACCTTCCCAAATGGATAAAACGTAGCTGTTTCCTGACCCCCTTTCTTGTGAATGCACACACAAAACACTTTTACTGTTAGTTTATAAAAGACTTATTCACAAATATGTTACTAGACTGCTTATGCTGTAACAAACAAGAGACTGAAGACTGTGAGAGGAAGAAACTCAGATGTGACCGACCATAAGCTGAGTGCGTCTTCCCCATCCCTTAGCTCCCAAAGACAACTTAATGCAATTTCACTCTGTTTTCATTCTCCTTTGACGCAGGACACCTCTGCCTACCCACCTAAGGCAAAGACTTAGGCATCATTCCACACCTCAGAAACAGATATATTTATTTATGGACCTATGAAGGAAGGGAAAGTCAGTGGGGAAGTTCATTTTGTGCCTGGCTGGAGCTGCAATCCACAGGGCCCCCATTCTTTAATGCCAAACTGCAAAGGAAGAGAAGTCGCACGCAAACTGTCCCTCAGGAGGAATTTCAGAGATCAGGAGGGCAAACATATAATTTTCTATTCTAGGAACATACATATAAATTTTTGTTAAAAAACAAAAAACACGGTGGTTTGGTATGAGTAAAGTTTCAAAAATAAACAGTCCTACCTGCAGTGGCCATTGAACTCCTTCCTCTTTCTCTAAATACCAAAAACTCTGTGAATCTAAAACCAGACCGCATTTTCTAGTTGCAAGTCAGAAGTGTGGGGATGGATCCAAAGGTTCTCCGGTCAATAATTAATGATTCAAGAGGAAAGTGCACCTGTGGCCACTCACCTTTGGGCGATACTTTGAATTTATCTAACTTGGTTTAACAATTGTGAGCAAGTTTTTGCCAGTTACACTGCATGTATTATACTTACAAGATGTGTTTGCATAAAGAAAACCCAGCCAGAGAACATAAGTTTCCAGTCATGCCAATGTAAAAGCAGTCTCGATCTGTTTCAGCACATCTGCAGATCTGAGTACTATTTGGAGCACCCAGAAATGTTTAATGAGGTCATTACAGGATAGAAAATCTAGCATTAGTTTATAAGTGTAAACATCTCCCCCGCATAAAAATCCCACAGTAATTATATGACAAAATGATAACACTTTGCACACTTACTGCTCCTATAGCACTGATGGAGAAACCCCTTTCCTTCCCAACCCATAACACAGAGTAACCATGGGGAACTAGTGGGCAGTGGTCCACTTACCTCTCTTTGACTTGGCGAGACCTAGCTGGCAAGTGGCTGGCACGTGAGGTGCCTCTCCCTCTGTGCTCTGAACCTAAAAGAGAATCCTATGTAGTTAAGAGAATCCATGGCAAGAATTGAGTATCTCTTGACGGTAATTCATCAAACGAATCAGTCTAACTAAAGAATACCAAACATCCTAAAGACATTCTATCTCAAAATTGTTAGTGTGTCCCTCCACCATGTCTTCTGACCTATGTCCCCCAGTGACATGCAGCACCCTACCTAGGTAGCTGGGAGAGAAATAACATACAAGGCAACTGCACAGAACTAAGTGCAAGAAGCACTGCCACACCAGGAAGCTGAGCAAATGTTAAACTCTGAAGTAGTTTCAAAGGGAAAATGCTGGTCTATGGAAGCGATGACTGAGCCATGTCTGATACACAGATTAGCATTTTTCCTCAGACTGAAACTAAAGTTTAACATTTGGGCAACTTCCTGGAATGGGTCACCTTTCACCTATGACACCTTTACAGAAATGATGTCATTACATGTGGCGTTTTCCTACAGTTATGTGTGTATATAAGTGGAAATCTTAATACAGCTAAAACCTTGAAAAGTCTTACTCATAAAATCTCAAAAAATTCTATTTAGTGGAAGTACCAAACCTACAAAAATTGCCTGTCCTTTTCCTACCTGCCCACTGAACACTATCCTGATAGGAGACATATAAAGTAAGCTCTACTGTACTTTGAAAAATTATATCATTCAGAGCAGCAGATACAAGTTCAACCGGAAAACCATTGTTTTAAGTGCAAGGGAACAGAACACATTTTCTTTTTATATTCAACAAAAGGTCTATTATTAGCTGCTACTCAGGCCCAACCTAATACAGACAGATTTCTAAACAACAATCATTAACTAGATTGAAAGAGTGCAAAAGAAATCCAGACAACGATTATATTTTAGGAATCTTAGGTTAGACACAACAAATTACTATTTCTCACTCTGAAATGTAGGGTTAGCAAACATTCTATTTCCTTAGAGATAAAATCAATCACAAAGTAGTGCTACCCTCTCCAGCAGTCTATCCTCCCTGACACTATTCTAGGGAAAAGAATACTTTGCCTTCTACTACAAAGCCTGAGTCTTCATACCAACAACAGAGAGGGTCGAGTTTACAACACTGACTCAGTGAGCCTACTCTCACTCAGCAGATTTTACAGTGTTAAGAGAGGGAGCGACAGCTTACTTCTTAGCTCTTATTATTGGTCACAACTATGCAACAGACAGATTTGAGTGGAAAATCAGGAAGCCAATACAGAATGAAGATCTACATAGCAAGCATTCCTAGTGCTGTGTGGTAAGCCGGCCGTGTGCTGCAGTTAGCCTTTGAGTACATTCTTAAAAATATAATCAAACATAGCTGAATTAAATAAGTAATAGGTTTTCATCATACAATTCCCTGAAAATAAACAAATAAAAGGAAAATAAACAAATGAGCAATACATTAAGTCAAAATTAATTAATAAATTAGCTTGTTCCTAATGTTTTGGGGACAGCTATCTGAATCAGCCTCTTATATCACGGCGTAGGTTTCTTTTGTAATATCTTTTGGATGCAGCTGTCACCTACCCCTTCACTCAGGTCAAAACAACACTAATCACTCTTGTAATTGTATACACGTGTACTAAATATAAAATAATGTTGAAATTAAATTTAGAGTCTTAGAAATTACAATTATAGGTTGTATCAAAAAAAAACAAAAACAAAAAACAAAGCAATCCAAGAATGTCTTGCAAAAAAGCTGCAGGGGCTGTGACAGGAACTCAAGCTGCTGTGCACGGATCTCACCAAGTTCTACCCAGCGGTCTGAGCCATGCACTGGAAGTGTATGGTGAGCTCAGAAGCAGCCAGTCCTGAGCTCAAGCCTTACTAATGACAGCAATGACAGATGGCAGATGACTTCTCTCAGCCTACCATCACTGACACTTACTCATCTCCTGCCCACCTCTATGTGACATCTAGGGAATATGCCCTCCTTCAGAGAGACGGTGAAAGCCCCTGCTGGGAAGTGGCATCTAGGCGTCAGGAAGGTATGGGGGGGGGAGCAATTGCAAACAATCTTCTTTGTACTAGTCTACGGTTCTGTGATTACTTGTAAGCTTTCTTAGAGAAAAGAAAACCACTAAGTTTTTAAACACACAACACACAGTTTGTTTTCATTGTTACATAATTTTTAAAAAAGACTTTAGGTATTTTAGATTAAAAATAAAACAGGTAACAAACTCAGTGATTACTGGGCACATCAGGGCAGACATCAATTGTTAGAATTGACATTCTTATCTTCAAAATTAGAGCTGGGAACAGAGAATCAATGTGAGTTCAGGGTCAGCCTCGGCTGCATAGTAAGACCCTGTCTCAATAAACACAATTCACAGCCAAATTTGGAGGGCCAAAGGAACAGTGTCAGCTGTTCCTCAAATATCTGACTGATTTGGAATTATTTAAATTCAGATGAATAAATGAAATAAACCCTAAAACTTAATGCTAAAAGTAATAAACTTCATTAGTTAAAACCAATAATAAGTACAAAGACAGGATTAAATGCTCAAGAAATATTATATATGCACTCAGTAAGGATTATATTTCAGTAGTTCAATAGCACTGTTGAGAGGACCAGCAGGCACACGGGGGCGGGCTCCCAACACTAATACAGATGTACCTTATCCACAAAACATGAGCAACTGTTCATTCACTAGGATCACTTTAAGTGTGAGTCATTCGGACGTCTGATGTCTAATTCCTTAGAGTTATCATGCTATATTCAAACAAGCCAACAAAAGCCAACAAACAAAAATTATCCATTTAAGCCAAGAATTAAAATCCTCTCCCCACAACCCAACCAAAAAATGAGAAAGTGTTTAGAATTTCTGGATTTTCTGGGCATTCTGAAATGTTTTTTTAGAAGGCAAGCTGACTTTTAACTAAAATAGCCTATGAGCTTTTTCATCTTTTTCCTGTCTTAAACATAAGAAACATTCACCTGTCCTAGGCCTCGTCTGTCTTGTCAGTTTGGCTCTCTCCACAGTCAAACATCTTCCTACTTAGGCCCCGGTTACCATCACTTCTTACCTCCTGCCTCGGCTGATTAGGCAGCCTCACTCAAAGAACCACACACAGCAAGCTGCTGGCCTTGGGACTGCTTGGAGAGCTGGCTTTCCAAGAGAAAGAACTCTGACTGGTATCCACTTGCTGTTCACACAGGAACAAACACTTTCTGAAGGGCGTCTCCCAGAGACCGAGCAAGCTCCTCTGAATGGGATGTAAGTCGGTCTCAGGAGGACTGCTCTCTTTGTCTGTTGGTACAATTCCTATCATGCTTAAGAGGAAATGAAAACAACACATTTCCCTGCCTTAGCCATTGTTCTATAAGCTTTCTCTAAAGTTCCCAAAGAAAAATATAGAATTCTAGGTTTTTAATGCACTTTTAAATAGATCTGAAAAGGCAAGGATTCATTATCCCTAAAGTTCCTCTATTTACAATAGACAAAGCTGACAAAATAATTTGTTTTATTTATTTGAGAAAATATCTTACTATGTATACCAGGCTACTAGCCTAGAACTTGCTATATAGCTTCATCTTGTCTCAAAACTTATGGCCATCCTGACTCAGTCCTCTGGATGCTAGCATTACAGACATACAACACCATCCCTCGTGACAACACACACACACACACACACACACACACACACACACACACACACACACACACACAAATATCTAACTATTCATGCAATCTTACACTTCACAAAAAGGTTCACATTATGTCGTCATTAACTGGTTTTGCCCAGCAGAGGGCGCAAATGAAGCAGGTCTATACAGGAAGGAAAGGGCAGCTACCATTTTACAGGTGTTGTGGACTCTTGTGAATGTGTTGGTCCCTTTCGGAGAACTGCCCCTTACACTTCTGCTTAGAAACGATCAATTCCTGAAAATCACCTAAATCACAAAGAAGACACTGGCAACCTACTGCTGTTCAAACCGAAACAAGAAGACATTTTCAGAGAGTGCATGATTTGTATTTAATTGTTCTGTGTGATACGGTGCTGAAGTGTGGAAGCTGTGGGGTCTACTCAGCACAGAAGAGTGAGCCCAGGAAAGGTTCGAACCAGACTTAGTAGTCAGACCAAAACAGTATGCAACAGGAATCATTAGGACAGGGCCAGAGGTTTGAAAGCATACATCATAATTCCCTTCCATCCTCAGTGGACTGAGGTGTAAACTGCCTTAATAATTAAAAAATGGAAATATAAACTACAGGATAAAGATTCAGGGAAAGTAGCCTACAAGAAAATGTACAATATGCCAAGGGGATTCTTTTTTTCCCCTTTTACTCTTTAGCCATAATTAACATTTAAAAATTCCAAAAACTACACACAAAAAAAGAAAAAAACCAAAACCATAAATAGCCCAATCAGGCCAAGCATCAGTCCCACCCACAGTGCAGGTGTCCCCGCTGGACCACATAGCTCAGTCTCTTGTGCATCAGCCCCTATGGTCTAGAAGGAGCTCTGGGTGAACCTCATGAGGATTTTTTCCTCCTTGAATTCAAATTCTACCATTAACTAGCAGATTTAATCAGTCAAATAAAAAGTCCCCACATGTTGATCTGGGCTTACAAAACACTGCTCGGCAGCCTTCCAGAACCTTCCCTCTTAGGCATAAACCAACCAATACCAGTATCTATTCACAAGCTGCCTTCATCCTCTCCCTAGTCACTGGGACCCTTTCTGACTGAACCGCACATCTGATTGATTTCTGCATTTTCACTATTATGCAATACTGATCTGGATTTGCATATACACTCTCAAGGCTTTCTCTGACATCAAAATCTTAGGCTTGAGGGAAAAATGGCTGCAGATAAAATGTCATCTGGGGGGAGATGACATGACAGTCTGGCCTGAGGGCCTCCACCGCACACAGTTCAGCAACAAAACAAAAAAGTCAACACAAGGCTGAGTTTCCATAGCTACGAATGCGCTGGCTCCTCCCATCTTATGAGGGCGTTCTGGAGCTTCTCTTCCTGGCTCTTCACTAGTCTACCTAGAGTAGGTAGGAGACCATCTACCTACCTCTTCCATCTCGAAGGAGTCTTTCTGCTGCGTCATTATGTTTCTTATGAATGGGATCGTCAGGGGTGCACAGGGCTCTTTGTCACTTGTAGATGCATGGGCACTTCTCAGCTCACTGCTGCTTTCGGACTCGCAGTGGCTCGGCATGTTGACATCACCACCTAAGTCAGACCCTGCATCACCAGACTTTGGCAGCAGCTTATCCTCCTGACTTGGAGTTTCTTTACTTTGTTCACTTTCCATTTTGTGGCTAATGTTACTGTCTGCATCATCAGAGAGTCTATCGGCATCCACACTGTCTGTGATAGTCGATGAACTACCTGAGACTTCTTCTGTAACCGTAGCCAGTGTAGAAGAGGACTCCTTCTTCTTCATAACTTTCTGCAGCTTGGGGTCATTCTTGCCGCCACTGTCCTCAGCCAGAGAGATGCTCAGAGCCTTTCCTTTCTCACTAGAAGGGGAGGGGCTCCCTTCTCCTTTCTCTGTCTTATCAACACATAAGTTTAGTTTGGATAGTGTTTTCATCAGACGGTTTGCAGTGTTGCTTCGAGTTAGAGGAGGAGGGGAGTCTGTTGCCTCCTTGGTGGAGGTCACTGAGGACATACTTCCAATTCTCTGCAGTGGTGTCCCAGAGACTTGGGAATATAGAGAAGAGAATGCATTGGCCACAGTAGTAAGTACTTCAATTTGACGAAAACGACCTACAGGAAAAAAAAAGAAAGAAAAAAATTCTATGCTTATGTTATATGTGCCTATTGTAAACAAGTTCTATGCTTCTCTTGTCGGCACATAAACACATGCTGTTTAGAACTCAAGTAATTGAATTTAGATCCCAAGTATTATGAAATCATATTTTGCCATGTAAATACTGAAATCTCTACATTCACAGAATAGGGAAGAAGATTTTTACTGTGAACATTAGAATTTATACTTTAAAAAATTAGAAATACGCACAAAAATGGCGATAATACTGAACATGATAGAACTAACTCCTGCTCTCTAGTTATGATTTATTGTTTGCTCATGGACTCCACTAAGACTCTTCAAAATGCCTTCCTAAGAAAACACATCAGCATATACTTAACACTGATCCACTGACAACGTTGAAGGAATCATGTTTTTAAACTCTATTTAACAGAGAAAACAGCAGACAAGGGGTGAGAACAGCCCACCAGCCAAGGTAAGTTATAGAACAGCACCTGAAATGCACTGACTTTTCATTTACAATTAACGAGCTCCTCCACCTACTTCTTTCTTTCTTGAACAAATGCAATTTGGAGATAAAGGTTCTGCAAATAAATTACGATGAGTTAATGAGGAAGGAGGGATGGAATAACCTCTATAAATAGAATAATTAATTCAGAATGAGTAAAAGAGCTATTCTAGTATTGACCTTATTTTCAAAATGTCAGGTGCTAAAACAAAGGACATCTGGTCTAGATGCTAATTTTTTTCTTGTTTTTTTTGGGTCAGGGTTTCTCTGTGAAACAGCCCTGGCTGTTCTGGAACTCACTCTGTAGACCAGGCTGGCTTCGAACTCACAGAGATCTGCCTGCCTCTGCCTCCTGAGTGCTGGGATTAAAGGTGTGCGCCACCACCACCCGGTTTGATGCTAAATGTTTAAAACAATACATTAACATCAAAAATCTTACTTGTCAATGCATAATTTGGGTTCTCTACTTCCATCCGTTGCATTTGGGCACTCAAAAATACTTTAATGTCTATGCCTCTGGCAAAGGATGATGAATTAAAAAATCTGGAAGGAATTTTAGAAGCAATATCTGGTTCATCTCGTCCAAATCCAAGATTGTACAGAATTTCTTCAGGATCTTCTTCATAGAGCTCCAGCAGTTCTGAGACGCTGCAACGAACGAGGAGAAGCGTGAGGCTGGAAAGCGCAGCTGTGGTGGGCACTGCGCTCTCAAAACACACAGCTCTGTCCCCATTCTCCTCGGCCTCTGCTCTTCACATCAATATTTCTTTCGCTGGCTCCCGAAACTGTGCCCTCCTGGGATACACAACCCAGAAAGGACACAGAGGTGCATTTTCTCAGGGTGTTAGTGTTGGAAAAACAGAAACTGAAGTTCAAACACAGTCCCTAAGAAATGAAAGAGACCTCTAAGGGATTCCTCACCTTATTTTCTTGGTCATTTTTAAGGGATTCTTAAAGCCATTCAGTTAAAACAGAGCACGCATAATAAGGAAAGAATGGATGAAGGGGAGATGAGCAGGAAAAGCATCTCGGGGGTACTGAGGAGCCAGCTGTGAAACACAACCTTGGCAAACGTTTTTTTGTCTTAGAAGAGGCAGCTACCTTAGAAGAAGCAATGAAGGAGACAAAGTGGAGTCAGAGAGCAGGGAGGAGGGGTAAGGCAGGAGGACAGGGTCAACAGACGGCTCATGCTCTCGCTCTGCTGGGCGCCCGGCAGCACCGCACCTTTCACTCCAGTGATAACCGAGCTATATCTGCTTCAAAGATAAGCGCCTAGGTTGTGATACAATCATTTGCACAGCAATTTAAAAACTGGTTCCACAGGCCCCCATAGTTGATTTAACGCACGTATTAAAGATTGGTTTAACATGCTGAAAACAAATTTAGCCTTGAATATAAAGAATCTAATTAGGCAGGTTTATGCTGATTTCTATGTCAGTTACTCAAGGCTCTCACAGAACAGGGAGTTTTGGTTCTTTCCAAGTAGAAGTTATTCCAGTTTCTCTTTCAAGATGCTCATATAGCTTTAATTACTCATTACTGTTAGGAACACAGGTACTGGTTTCATTTGCTTAGTTACAGGTACTGTTGGTTTCTGCACAAGAAGCTCCTGTCAGTTATGACAGTTTAGGAAACACTTTGGGTTCCCTTTGATTCACAGTCTCAGCATCAAAACAAAGACCGGAAAGTGACAGGTCAGGTCCCCTCAACAGCCTATGATCCCAGGCTTACCAGGACTCACCTTGACACTGTACCACTGCTTTTCCCAGACCCAGTAGAATTCATACTTCTCCCTTTCTGATGGAACTGTAGTCTCCTCTCTTTGGCCAGGATATTATTGCTATAAACATAGCGAGACACTTTAAAACCTGATTCTTCTATAATCCCTTTTCACTTTCAGAAAGAAGCAGAATGAAACAGGTACATACCACTTTTCAACTTGAGCATCAGGTTCATGTAGGTGATTGGCTACAAATAAAAAATAAGTGAGTTCAATAAAAATCAATAAAAAAATAAGTGAACAGAGAACACAGTTGTCAGCAGGACAATGGCACAATTATGGAGAACACAGGTTATCTACATTGCCACAGCTGGCTTGTTAAATGTCCACGACTGAAACTACTGTGCAGAGAGGCAAGCACTGGACCAGCAGCTTTTAGAGGCTGCTTGTACTTTCTCTCAATGAAAAACTACTCTTATTTGAGTGCTTAAAAATAAAAAGATCTATTAATAATCAGTTAAATTTATGAACCAGATTGAAGAGTTAGTGAGGAAGATAAACAGCATACACTTGTGTATATAGTGCTATTAAACTTCCAAGTTGTCAATTAAGAACATCTTAAAAGCAAATGTAACTGGGCAGCAGTAAGTGGAGCTACAATGTTCACTATTTCTCATGTGTTTTCAAAGCTGCTGCCAGCTCAAGTGCACAGTGTGAAATGCTCTACGCCTTTCAATAGAACGTTTCCTTTAAAAGACAAAAATAAATTAATTAATTTAAAAAAGAATCACCTAACATAAAAAACCCAAAACCTTCCTCTCAACTTTATCCTAGATTAACAAGATCAAAGCAAATAGAAAAAAGCCAATGTTTAGACTTAATTTTATCATTATAGGAAAATGAAACAAGTGAGGTTAATAACAAAAATGTCCACTTCAGCAATTCACCTTTTTCATTTCTGATGTACAAAATGGTGAGAATGCTTTTATTTTGCTTCTTTGTGTATTCCCTAACAGCATCATTTGACATCATGACCCAGGCAGACTGCTAAAGCTGTCCACAGGGTGCTGACAAGCATCTTAACAAGGCGCTGACGGGTTTGTTAAGGGCAATGACTTGAAAGAAGGAAGCTAAAGTTTTCATTTATTCTTGAAAAATACATTGATAGATAGTGACAATAGACATATTCTCAACTTTTTGAGGGTTCTAATGCTAAAATGCTCCAAATAAGTAACTCAGCTTACAAATGGCATTAAAGTACCAAAGTACCATGGATACTAAATTCAGTGGAGAAATTCACTCTTTATCAGCTTCTACTTTTTAAGTATTTAACAAAAATCTTTAGCTCTTTGTAAGAGCTACTGATACCCTATTCACCTAGTGAAATAAAATAGAATTAATTTGGGTTCAAGCATGGCGGACCACACCTGCAATCAAAACCCAAACAGCTGTGAATTTGAGGCCAGCCTGAGGCTACATGGGGATTCAAGGCCACTGTACCTACAGAGTGCAAAACCTGTCTCAAAACAAAGTAAAAGCCCTACCTTTTATTATATCAACAAAATAGTTTTAAAAAGAGAACCCTAACTTACTGTACTGGGAAGCTTTATTGGGAAGTTAGAAAGAACTGAAAGACAAGCTTTTACAGCGCTGAAGCACCCTGAGGTAGACACCTGCAAAGTGACCTGACTTCTACTTCTCTTGTGTCTTTGTGCTTCAGTTTCTAATGTCAGGAAAAAGAGGGAGAGTATGAGGAGAAAGACAAAGCACAGCTGAGAGTGAGACATGAGTCCACGTCCCTAAACTAAAGCTAACTTCAGCTGAGCTTTCTCCTGCATAAATATTTAAGCTCCTTTCCTTCTTGGGGACAGTTTTCCCCTCATTTACAGCACCATAGTTCTGTCACAAACAGTTCCTCCAAGCGTTTAAAACAGGTGAGAGGTAGCTATGGTATTTCAGAGAAAGAATCCTACCGGTTAGGACAATGGAAGTGACGCATTGTCCAGACCTTCAAATGATCCCTGAGAGCTGGCGACGGGACAGTCTTACTTCATTTCTAAGATAACCATAACTACAGGAAGGCACAGCTCCTCAGCAAGCATACCTTCAGCTCCCAGCGACAAGTCATCTTCGAAGCTTCCTCCATTTCTCCCAAGCACACCTACAGCAAAGTGTGAAAATTCAGAACCATACTCTCGAACTCTGCTCTACCCCATGACACCACTGTCATACAAAGTCATTAATTAAATAAGTCGACCAAGCAAAATATTCCATAAACCACAGGAAAATATCTCAAACCTCAATACACTCAAAATTATTAGGATTGCCATGTCAAGAAGCAAACGAGCTTCCTCTGTTGTACAGAAATAATGTCGGTGGCCAAACTTCCAGAACTCAGGGAATATAATTTATATTTCTTACACCTCTGGAGATATTTGATTAGACAAAATACATGACTGCAGAGTTCCATAGAATGCTGGGTCCTGAAGCAACCATGCCTTCTCCACCTTCAGGCTGCCCTGGGCCGAGCTTTGTTCTCCTGACACTGTGAATTCTTTCTCTTCACCCTGTCATTACCTGCACATTCTTGTTGCACTTTCAACTTGAGAATTTTGTCTTTCACAGGTGCTAAAATTTCAGGTGTGGCAATTTCAGTTAGTGTGAGCAAAGAAATGCTACACTCAAGTTAGCCTAGTTCACTCACTGTGAATTTTCTTTATGTTTACATAAATTAACTTTAACCAGTATTTATAATATCTAACCGGGTAATAAGAATGTAAGTATGACATTGTGAAAAGCTTTGGGAAACAAGGTTATTTAAAGTTACTATTCTTCCATGCCTTATGACAATATTTTTCTCTTTGAACTTCTAGCTCAGAATGACACCAAGCCTCACTTGTGTGATTCAAACATACACTCTCACCTAAAAGACGAAAGAAAATTCTCCGTTTGGAAAAAAGAAAGTTCTCTTACCCTTCAGTGCTCCACCACTTTGCTCATCCAGTGAGGCTCCCAAAGGGGTGCTGCAATCACAGAGACACAGAAGCCTCAGTCCACTGAAAACCCATCTGGAGAACTGTCACTGTGGAGCCTCACTTTAGAGTTACAGCTAAGCAAGCATCTTAATCAATTTAGCGCTCCTCCCCAAACACCAGGAATGTGAGTGGCTTACATAAGCAATGTCTTTCTAAGCAGATACGTGTTGTCAAGTCAGTTCACCAGCAATGACTTAATCACAGGTCTGTGCTGCAGCAATTAAGAGCAGGAATGGCAGTCGTACACGATATAAATTATTATTTTCTTTACAAACACATACATACACACAGAGAGAGAGAGAGAGAGAGAGAGACATAGACAGAAACAGAGACAGAGACAGAGAGAGAATATAGATGACAAAAGGCTAAGGAATTGTGTCAGTGTCTTCTGCCGAAACAAACCAAAACCAACTAACCAACCAACCAACCAAACAAACAAACAACAGGATTATATAGAAAACATAATTTCAGTGGTAAGCAACTTAATTTAGTAAAACAAAAAGTTCCAAGAGTTAGGAAAGAAGCCCAAGAGTTCCTTAGCTCTTCCTTACCTGGCAGTTCAGAGCACTGCCCCAGCAGCTGCTCCCTACCTCAGCGAAGGCCTTTCTCATACACACAGAGAAGATTAACTTTGAAAGTCCTCAGCTCAGCTTGGGAATCACGGTTAAGGCTCAGCCAAGGCTGATTTTCTCCCCATTTGTAGTTCAAACACGAATGTCTCAAAATTGGTTTCCAAATACAGAGATACCTTTACTTTTCTCCAAACAACTTAGTTTTGTGACTTGATTCACAGAAAAATCCCTTTATTCTGAAGGCTGTATTCTGTGATACAAACTTTGGCTTCTCAGTAACAGTTCCAACCTGCTAACAGCTACATCAGAAGAAAAGATCCATCCTGGGAACCGTTTCAGAGAAGTGCTACAGAGTGTCGGTTAAAAGTGCAAGCTCATGCATAAGTAAGGTGGGTCTTTGGAACTGATGCTTTTGAGATGCAGAAGAATCAAGAGCCAAGTACCATATGGGAACTGATAAAACCTTTAACTAGGTTTTGCATATATTTCATTTAAGCTCTAATTATGTCATTAGGAAACTGTTTTTTCTCCTGATGGCTCTTTTCTTAGTTGGGCCCAAACACTGTATTTCTGTGCCCATAGCTGCCTGTGCTGCTCTGCACTAACAGAAATAGTGAATGAGGCCGAATGTAACTGGCCTCCTTCACAAACAAGTTCTTTACTCCGAGCTCCCGCCTCCAAGTCCCAGCAGAGTCTGTACTGCTTCCTCGACGTCGCTTCAGTCAATTTGGGTGGTTAAAAAAAATAGTTATCAGAATGAATAAAGATTCCATCAGAGAAGGGAAAGTATGACATCTTCACTCAGGCTATGGATAACAATGAGAAACAGAGTATTTCAGAAATGGTCAAGGGGGAAAAGGCCATCCTTCTAATCATTTGCAAAGAATCTACAAAATACATTAACACTCAACTCTGAAAAGGATCCCACATTACTCTTTAAAAAAAAATAGGAAGGAAGGGGAGTGGGGGAAATGTATAGCTCAATTAAAGACAATAAAGAAAAAATACAGTTGCAAATATCTTAGCAGTCAAATCTACAACAGAATAGCCTCCATTGAATAGGACTCCATGTTCTGACTTTCCCAGGCACAGATGAAATGTGTATTCACGGGTAGCTATTGGAACAACAAAGCCATCTGAGAAGAGGGACAGAAGGCTGCAGAGTCTGTGCACACTGAGTTTAGCAATGAAACTTCTGGAATTTTCTGGTCTGAACTTGTGTCCTGGTCAATGTCAGCATTCTCCTACTGCATTTACCTGAAAAATGCATTTATTTTCTGTCTACTTGATATTTTTATCTTCTTCAACCCTGCTTCCTATACATCATTTTTTAAAATGTGATTTTTTTCTCTCTTCTTCTTACATTAAAAAAGATTTCTTTGACTTGAAATAAAATGCTAGAAATTTTAAGAGCTATTTTAAAGGTTAGCCAATACTGTGTTCAGGAATGGGTTTTAAATCAGGACCAAGATGCAAACTTGGGTAGACTACCCTCTTCACTCCACGATGGAGAAATCTCAGAGATATTGCTTTGTAAGTTCTCTCCTAGAAAGTTTTGACGATGTCCATTTAAAGTCCCAACCTTTCTGTTTCACAGCATTCTGCTGACCAGCCCCTGGCACACGACTGTGCTTTGTAAAGGTCACGTTCTCCTCACTCAAGACCGAAGGGGTAAACTAAGCTGGGTGTTAACCTAAAGACGTCTTCAAGCAGTATATTTGCCTCTGTTCTTCTTTAAGAGGGCCGTCTACACATTCCATAACATTTCAGACCCTTCCATGACACCACTAACCAAAGCAAAAAATAAAAATCCGCAGTGAACAATCAGTATGGCTCCAATTACTCAAGCCACCAAAACAAAGACAGCCAGTATTCTATCTTTAGGGGACAAAACCTGCTACCATATATAAGAATCGCTTTCCAAAATAAAAAAAAACAACAACAACAAAATAATCCCCAGGACAAACATAATTTGAGAAAACAATAATATGCCCAGAAGCAAATGCCAACAAAAGTTTAAAAGCTATAATCTTTACACAGATTTTCCAAAGAACAAATAAATTGGAAAAAGATAAAAGTGAAACACGTTTTACTATAGTCAGATTTACTTGCAATGCGACCCATTCTCTGTATTTTATCAAACATTTTTGTGCGAGTTGACAAGGCATGTAACTACACAGACTCATGCAGTCTGAATGCCTTCAAAACTCCATTTCCTCTTTGAATTCCAATGCGATCTGACAAACCCACGTCCAAGGAGTTCAACTCCAAGGACCAAGCTGGCTAGTTTTAATAGCTCCCCAGAGGGACTTAAGGCACACAACCCAAATTAAAGCCCGGTTAGAGGAGTTAAGTAAATTAAATTCGTCTAAAACACATTTGAAAGGAAAATGACTTCGTGCCAGACATGCAGATGCCAAAATAAAACGCCATACGAAACACCAGAATTCTTCCAAGAAATGCCATGACCAACCAAAGTAGCATCACCATGACCTGTTTTAGTTTCTGATCTGATGCTGACATCATGCCCAGGCTGCTAAACTTTGCAGTCCTAACTGTAAACTTAACTCAGTCACAAACAATCAGCGGCCACAACACTTCCACTTCTAATCGCTTCAAGAAGGAAGCTATCGGCCGGGCTCACTTTCCGGTTCCTAGCTTACAGCTGCCACGGGACCCAGAGACACCGCCGAGTCCCTCGTTTCTCCCCGGACAACCCGAGCAGGACTCACCGGCAGTCTTTGAGCCATATTGCGATCTTCTCATTGGGCACGTTTCCTGCGGAGCAGAGCGAAGGGACAGCTCGTTAGGGACTCCAGAAGAACTCAGAGGCTGTGCCATCCTGACACTCCCTTTGCAGAGGAATCCGCCGGGGGTAACCGGCAACCTCGGGGAGCCTTCCGGGCACCCGACCCGGCGGAGCCAGCCGGCAGCCAGGTGCACATGCTGGCGCGAGAGCGCCGATCACGCGCGCGTGTAAAGGTCGGGGGTCGTCCGGCCCCAGCGCCCGGTGGCACCGAGCACGCCACCTCCCCGCCCGCACGTCCCGGCGAACCGACCTCGCCCCGCGGCCGCCGGCAGCTTCGCGCCGGGGAGGTCCTCCTCGTCGTCCTCGTCCTCGTCCTGCGTCGTCGCCTCTGTGGACAGATCCTCCGTCTCCGACGCCTGCCAGGAGCTGCGGCACTTGGCCCAGGCCTTCCTCCGGCGACTCGCCACTTGCCACTCCAGTTCCTCCTCCGCCTCCGCCGACGCCGTCAGGGGTCTGCTCATGGCCGCACCGGGGGCTCCGCGGGCCCAGCCCGAGCCTACGCGGGACACGGCGGCGGCTGCGGGGACCCCCGCCGCTGCTGTCAGCGCCCAGCCGGGCAGGGGGCCCGGGGGAGCGGGAGCGAGCGCCGCAGGAGGAGGGGACGGGGAGGGAGGGAGGGAAGGAAGGAGGGAGGGGCGAGGGCCGGCGCTTCACGTGAACCCGGCCTGGCGGGGCACAGCGGCGCGAGTGGCTCCGCCGAGCGCGGTAGGCGCCGAGCGCCCGGCCGGCCCGACCCCGCCCACTCCGAGGCCCGCCCCGCCCCCTGCTTAGCCCCGCCCACCGCGAGACACGGTCCGGCCCCCTCGAGGCAGGGCGCCCCGCCCACGAAGGCCACCACGCCCCCTTCCGGTGGCGGTCTCGCTGGGAGCCGAGAAGGCGAGTCCGGGCGGGGCTTGGCCTGACGGGCCCGGAGCCGACCCGCCCCTTTGGCGGTTGCCGCAGGAAAGAGCCAGATTTGTTTGTTTGTTTGCTTGCTTCTAGCTTTTCCTTCTCTCAGCTCCCCGCTCAGCCGGCGACCAAGGTAAAGTGCCAAGGCCAAGTCTCGTAACTCGCAAGTTTCTGGGCTGCTGAGACCTCTCCTTTGAGGCGTCGCTCCCGTGTGGGATGCCTGAGGGGTTGGGCAAGGATGAAAGAGGCAGGGGTTTGCACCAAGTGTGAAAGCCTCCCCCGGTGCTGCTGGCACGCTTGAGAAACCGTGCGTCCTGGCTCGTGCGAGTGACGGGAATGTGCTGAGAAAGGAAGGACAATACCACACGGAAGCTGCCGACCGAAAAGGGAAAGCGACTGGAGCAAGAAATGGCCCTGCAACTGTAGAGCTAGCTAACTGCTTGGGATTGGAGGGTTAGGAGAAGCGACAAGAAGCAGATAGTGCCAAGGTTCTGAAATGAAATGAGCCTCGGCATCCCCCCCTTTATCACATTCTTATCTCTAATGAGAAAAAAGATTCAGATTCTATCCAGAATGAGACAAAGTGTGACTTACAAACAGCGAACATCCTCTCTAGTGTTCTTTCTAAACTATCTACACATAATATAGGTTTCCAATATTTTCTTGTGCATGGTCTGAACTCCGAAAACAAAGAATACTTTCTGTTTTTAGTCTTACCATTACTAACAAGAACAGTTTTTTACATAAATAATATTTTAAGGAAGAAAATTGCCACTTGAAATAGATACTTACAGTTAATAAAATTTCAATTCCAGTGTGCATTAGTAACCAAGGGAAATAATTTTTGGAAATTTTAGGGTGTCAAATGTTCTTGAGGTAGAAGGGTAGTCTTCCATGCATGCGCACACACTTAACCCATACACTTTTAAAAAATAGCTCCTTGACCTTCTCATTCTTTCCTGTCCTCTTTCTAGCCTAGTCCGTATGTTTGATAGTTCACAACAACTCCTGATGGTTTTATCTATATCGTGAAGATCAAATCCCAAATCCGGCCTGGCTTCCCAGAGCCATCACAGTGTGATCTCTCGCACTTCCGTGAAATGTAAAGAGGTTAGAAGGATGCTTCCAGCGTCTCAGTGTTGACCTTTCTCTAGGGAAGAATCTTCTAGTTCTTAATATGTCTTAACATCCAGGAGTTCTGTACTGAGGGTGAAGCTTACTCTCTAGCGCCCTTCCAAAGCAGCTGCCTGTTTGAGCTGAGACAGACGACAAGGAGGTGTCTGTCAAACTGTCGTGGGCTTGGTCAGATGCTGCCGAGTTTACGGCCTCATAGTTTAGTCCAGGACCTTGCTGGATCCTGTCCCATCCATCTGCTGTCTCCAGCATCCATCCTGTCTTGGTCATGTGCTGTGGTTGGCTCTTTTTCCTTGTCTTTTAATTCATTCCTACTCTGCCTAATACCTGAATGGATAGACCAGCTGATCCAGAATTCCTTTACTCTGTAGTTCACTCGTCATGACCAAAACCCGCTAACAGTTCCTTGATATGTGACAGAATGGGGCACTGATTGTGCAGCAAATAATATGACTGGATCCAAACAGTACGCTTAGTTTAGCAGCCACATTGTACAAATGAGAGATGAGGAAATACATTTTGATATTTTCCCAGTCATGCTAATACAGTACTTATTCTACATGGAATACTGACTGCTTGAGGTAAGTTGTCTACTTGTTATTGTTCTTCAAAGGAGACAAATTAGGAATATGTTTTCTTTGTGTTTTTTCTACAGTGAGTATTATTTTTAATTAGTTTTGCTTGCATTTTTAAAGAGCAAGGAATTCTTGGGAAAGGCAATAATGGAGTATAACTTATAGTTACAAGTCATTCAACCACAATCAAAAAAAAAAGGGAGTAAACCCAGGAAATATCATTAGAATAGAGTATAGCAATTATTGAATCTGCAGTAGCACAAATATTTTATTTTACATTGCAAAACTTAATGGAGAATTCAAAAGTATAGTTCCTTGAGAAGAAAATTCTCAGAGAGCATGTTATTACCTTAAAAACCAAGTTGACCACGAATGTGTGGTCAACTCAGAGGTTATTTTTAATGCCCAGGGTATTTGATTTGTTCAATAATGAGTACTAAACCTGAGGAGAGTCTAGGCATTTGGATGTTTTCCAGGCAAGTACCCTAGGCTAGACCAGTTGCAAAATCTGCATTGTTAATGTTCTACATTAAAATATTGTCTAAGTCATTGATGCTTATGGAAAGGAGAAATACAGTTATATTAATATGGACAATGTTAACTGACAATATAGAGTAGAAAGGAAGAGGCCTTTGGTATTAGACCAAAGCTGAATGTTTTCCTTCTGTCTGGGTATCGCTTTCTTCATATGTAAACTCGCAGTCATAACTACCTACCCAAGTTGTTGTGAGGGTTACAGAAAATCAAGTAGATATTCATCAGTGCTGTTACATTATTGTGTTTCAGGAGACAAAATTAAGTCAATTTCACATAGAGGAAGTTTCTCTAATACTAGTGAATAGCTCCTATTTCTATTTTTATAAAGATGTTTTTTAAAATTATAGTAAGTTCAGGATAGAACAAAAACCAGACTCTGGCTAAATAACAAAATTTTAGGTGGAAACACTTCAATAGTAAGCAATATACACTATCATGTAAAATTTCTTAACACAGGTCTCAAATTAGAAAACAAGATTTATTTTGGTGCAAGTTACATTGAAGCCTTTAGATTCTAGCTAAGATACTGTTCATTTATATCTATGAAATCAAAATCTGGGAGGGGGAGGGCCTTGGACTTCCCACAGGGCAGGGCACCATGCCCTCTTTTAAGGAAGAAGGGGGAGGGAGGAGGGATGGGGGAGTGGGAGAGGACTGGGAGAAGGGGAAGAAATGTAAAAATTTTATTATTTTTTTATGGAAAAAATGAAAGAATACAGAAAAAAAATCAAAATCTGATCTGAGAATGGCAGAATTGTGGTTATATCGAATAATTTTTCTCTCTTTTGATGATAACTTCACATTCTGTGTTACTGTGGTCTCCCCTTTCTTCTATGCCAGCCCAATTCCGATATTAAAGGCTTGGGAAATATTTAAAGCATATTTATGTGAGGCTGACGTGGTGCCTACTGAACAAAGGAGGCTCCTTCATGGGTTATTCTAAACAAATATGACAATTTGGTTTAGTTCAATAATTCTAAAATTTATTTCAGAAGAAAACCTTGTGGGTCCCTCAACATCTATTAGCATTTCCAGTGACAGCAGGGTGAAAATTCCCAAACAGGATAGAATTGAAGGAAGAAGTCAATCAATAAGA
This sequence comes from Ondatra zibethicus, assembly GCA_004026605.1. Lineage (NCBI taxonomy): Eukaryota > Metazoa > Chordata > Mammalia > Rodentia > Cricetidae > Ondatra > Ondatra zibethicus. The sequence continues at coordinate 119,116 of PVIU01000876.1, forward strand.
ATGAACTACTCATAAATACCCAATGGCTTATTTATAAAACAGGTATAATAAATGAACTCTGCTGAAAGCTAGTTAGTCTGACTTTGGTCAGTTCTTTGATCTATTCCAATAAACTATTATTAATCATTAAAATGTATGTTGTTTTAGTATTCTAGTTATTATACATATTTTAGAGTAATAAAATCTTCTCATGTATATAACTCAAACCTGTTATTAGACTTTTCAGACTAGTAACAAATCAGTAATTACTGGATTACTTTGTTTTTCTTACTGGCAACACCAGTATGGCACAGCCATCTGCTACTTTGGTTCTCCATTTCTTATCAGGTTGCACATCAGAGGAAATGGTGTAAATAACTTGAAAACTGCCTTACAGAGTATTTATTCAACAGGCAAGTAGGATATTTTCTGATGGTATACACATCAGAGGCTTGCCAGTTTTATTACTTGTTCTTGGGTCACAGTTGCATGTTCGTAGAATTCTAGATTTACCCTTTCCACAGTGAATTTGTAGCCAGCTTCCCCCCCCCCCACTGACTCACTTGTCTCCTGTTTCTGAGCAACAGGTCAGCATGCCATCTATTCTTCATCCACAGTGGAGAAGCAAGATTATGTAACAGAATAAATAAATTCCATTTGGTTTGCTTTGTGAATTCATGATATCGGTCAAAGGAGGTGTTGGAGCCTCCTCACTGGACATATGGGGAAGTTATATGGGAAAGCCAAAATATTTGTAATTCATCTGTGAAGCCAAGATTCTCACATTTGCATTCATCTCTATTCTTTTCCCTTCTCAGTCCTGCCCTAAAATGTTGCTGTTAAAGATCTCAGACATCTTGAATCATGCAAGATTTTACAGAAGTGCAAGGATCTATATCAAATGCTCGCCCTATGCTCGCCCTACTTGGTGATGGTAAGGCTTTTTTGAAGTATAGAACAAAGTAGGATAATGTCTTAAGTTCCTAAGGATTAACATTGTTCTCTAATATGATCAATTTTTTGATACGTATTTTCCTCCTAACTTATTTCCAAACACTTGTATTTTTATATATTATTGCTTTTTCACTTAAACCAACTAGAACATTAAAATTTTACTACGTATAGATTTAGGATTATGTATTCTAATTTACATTCTAATTCTAATTTATACTATGGATTTATACTATATAAAACTTTCTTTGTGCCTTTTATAAAGGTAAAAGAAAAAATGTTAGTGCCTGGATATACCACATATCCAGGCAATACTAATATATCTGAAAAGCTTTGTGAGAACAGTGTTCATAACAGTTGTTTCTCATGTGAGAATGCATGAACATGTGCATGGAACACGCATGCACGCACACACACACACACACACACACACACACACACACAAGTTTTGTAAAAACAAAATCAGTCCTTTGACATTCACCTGATCCCGAGTAAATACGAACTGCACTCACTAGCTTCCCCCACGACATTTCCCGTCTCTAATCTCATTTCTGCAGCTACTTCATGCCCACTGCAGAACAAACAAAATCTGCATTCAGAACAGGACCCTTCCCAAGTTCAATAGAGTTATTTTGAGGGAGTCATTGAAAACACAGTACAAAAACCTTTCCTCACTCACCAGAAATGCATTTTAAAAATGAAACCAAAGTGAACAAGGCTTGGCCAGTTTAAAAGTAAAATCCAGCCACAGACAGGATTTTGGCTGCTTCTTAACTTTCAACTCCTCCATTTCCTTTAATCAGGTCTAAATAAAAAGTACAAAATCTATCAGGTAAGACATCAAAATAATGACACCTGGTTTCAACTAGCACTGTCACAGTGGGTCCCCTGCAGAGCCAGCGTGTCTCTGTAGCTCAGAACAGTTTTAAGATGCTTTTGTGCCTTTCTTACTTCAGATCTATAAGGCACACACATTAAATAACTGCTTTCTCAGGCTTTCAGAAAAATAAAGCTGTATATAGATTCCATGTTCATTTCTTTACAATAGCTTTTAAGTAAGCCAGGTCCCATGAAAGTTAATCCAGAAATGAATTATTAGAGGAAGTAGAACTATGGAGACAGAAAATAAGCTAGTTCCTAAGAAACTTTTAAGTTGAATTTGATAATAACCAAGTCTGCATAATAGTTTCATGCATTTGAGATATTTAACATAGAAGTATTCAAGGTTTATAAACCAGTGCAGTGCAGTCTACTTCCTATTAAACCTGTTACTCACCCAATACTGTGAAGAAAACTTCTATTTTCCACAAGGCACAATATATCACACAGGTATTCATGAGCAAAAAGAAATCCAGAATCTACAAGGAGATATGATAGGATTTGGGTTTTATTATTTTTTAATTATGTGTATATGAGCATTCTGTGTGTGGGTGTGTGCATATGCAAGCAGGTGTCCAAGAAAGCAACCACGGTTGGATTCCAGGAGCTGAAGGGTATCTGTTTCCCTTCTGACATGGGTTTTGGGAACTGAACTCGCATCCTTTGCAAGAGCAGCAAGCTCCCTTACCCACCCACTGATCCATCTCTCCAGCCCCAATGGAGATAGTCTTTAAAAAGAATGCTAACTCACAGCTCTTGCTACAGACTTTTATAATTCCCAAGACCCTCTTTAACGCAGGTTGACCCAGCATGATTACTGTGAGCTAATGAACATATACTGTAAAAGGATCCTACAGTGAGAAGTGTCCTATTCCCAGAAGTCCTCTCCCAGAGTTATAGGAAAAGCCAAGAAACACTGAGTTCCTTGTACATGTATTATCCCTGGGTGCTGCTTCTACAAGTCAAGGTGACAACTGTCAGTAAAGAAATAAAATGTCTATGTTTGAAATTTAATCTGCCCATGGAAACACTAGTGTCAAAATAAACAGATATCCCTACTCTAGTGAAAAACAAGCCATAGTATTCCATTTCCACATTTAGAGAACCTCTTTCCTTTCACTTTTCTTTGGAGTAATAAGAATTTTTAAATAATAAAATATTTTTTTCTTTAAAAATGTGTCTCTCCTACCTAGGAATGATTTTATGTTGTTTATTTTTATTTAACATAATCTATATATAATGAAAGTTAAGGGGACTTAATGTGTATTATCATTAAGAACTAAGAACAACAAAAAAGAAGACCCCTATAGTCTATGTCAAAAAATAAAATGTAAAGCAAATTTCATTGAAATCTTATCTCTTTGGGCATAAAAGTGTTTTAAAGCTGCAAAGTAGCAAGTGTGGCCTAGATTACATTAGTGCAGATCACACAGCTCACGGCGTGTAGCATGCTTAATTAGGAGATTATTATTACCTTAAAGAGTCACAAGGTAAAAGTTCCATACAGGTTGTTTGCTTAATTTTTAAACATTCTTCTGAGTTTGTGACTTTCCTATACATTTTAAACAGATCCTCTCAGGGTGGTACTTTAAACCCTTCAAACACACCTTCTTTCAGATATGTTGATATCTCATCATAGAAGTTTTAACAGGGCAATTATTTCAGTGGACTCCAGGAAATGGCAATGTCATAAAATGAGTAGTTTTAACTAGGTATTTCCTTTGTGACCAGTCACAATGTTTAGAACTATACTGACACTGTCTCTCTTAATAAAACAATCAAAACCCACCAAATTCTTTAAATACTTGTATTGTTCTAGTTTTATGGGTAGAAAAGCTGAATTTTGAGACAGTAGTGTTCCAGAGCACACACTAGCACACTGCCTGAGTGGCTGAGTGGAGCCAAAGCTTCTCCTACCATGCTCACCCCTCAGCTCACCCTGCACAGCTGCCTTGTGGAACCTGAGCCTGGCTACTGGAGCCAGCAGCTGTGTGCACACTGCCGGCCTCCTCACTTACAGCTGGGCAAAGGAGCTGGGCACTGAAAGCTCATGGACTCCGGGGGAGAGAGTTACCTACTCCAACTCCTTGGTTATTTTTCAGGGCAATAAGACTGAGTTAGAAATATTAGGGAGCCTGCCTCAGGCCAGCAGGTAGTCAGTGACAAAAATATGGACAAGAGTCCATATCAGCCTTTCGGGCTGCTTGTCTACCTCTCAGGGATTCTACTACATACTTTAACACTTTAACTTGAACATGCTGGGAAATCATACATATCTCTTCCGGGATTCTTCTCGAAAATATAAACATTGCTTATAAAACAAATACACTTATGGTCTCAGCAACCTCATATACTACACTAGCAGAGGACCCAAGTTCAGTTCCCAGGTTCCACATACTGAAGGTCCCACAGCTTGTAACTTTAGCCCCAGGGGGCCCTGATGTGGGATTCCCCTCTGTATGTATGAACACCATTGGTTAATAAAGAAACTGTCTTAGGCCTGTGATAGGGTAGAGCAGAGCTAGGCAGAGAAAACTAAACTGAATGCTGGAAGAAAGGAGGCAGAGTCAGAGAGAAGCCATGGAGCCCCACCAGTGACAGGCACTGGACAGAACTTTGCCTGGTAAGTCACAGCCACATGGTGATACACAGATTAATGGAGATGGGCTAAATTAATATGTAAGAACTAGCCGATAAGACACTTGAGCTAATAAGCCAAGCAGTGATTTAATTAATACAGTTTCTATGTGGCTATTTTGGGTTTGAGCTGCTGAGCGGCCTTCCTACAAAAGAACCCAATGCCTCTGGCCTCTGCAAGCACCAGTACATTCATGAAGCTCATATCCCCAGACAGAAACACAGGCATATCCATGGTAATAAATAAATAAATACAGATTTGAGATATAGATCAGCATTAACTGATCTGAAAGAGCCTTAATTGCTCTTTCAGAGGACCTGGGTTTGGCTCCCATTACCCCAGTGGCAGCTCACAACCAACCCTCTGTAATTCCAGTTCCGAGGAATCTAATAGCTTGTTTAACCTTTGTGGGCTCCTGAATGCATACAATGCACATATATATACTCAGGTACACACAGGTACATTTTAAATAAAGGCATTTAAAGCTTTAATGCTAAGAATATTTGCAGTCATCATTTAAGAGGATTTCTAGAACCTCTGAAATATTTGTTGACCTGTAATCAGGAGAGTTCTGACTAAATGGAGGAAAGGTCTCCTATTTTCTCCAGAAATTTTGTTTTGTTTTGTTTTCTTATTACTATAACACTTCTAGATATTTTGTTTTGTACTAATTTAATTTGGATGCATTTTGTGTTTTAAAATGGAGTCTCTCTGTGTAGCCTAAAACTCATGATGAGTCTACTTCTGTCTGTCAAATACTGGATTACTTTTCTTTGCATTATCATAAATTATGCTACAACCTTTACCATGTGGCTCATAGAGTAGGAAAACTATGAGTAAGATGTTTGTTTTAGTCTCATTTATACATGAGACTCATAGTCATAACAAGTCTTCTCTATAAAGCATTTTACAACCGCCAGAGAAACATCTCAAGACAGTCTAGCAACAGGATACACACTTCAGTGCTACTTGGGAAACTTCAAGCTTGATGTAATCTTCCCAGGCCCTCAACTACACAAGTTCAAGTCTGTGTGCTAATAGACTTTGAAGCAGCTACACACAAAGTTAAAAACCACAATGGGAAACAGCACTGTCTGTTAGAGCATATGTTGTCATTTTAAGAGTGGTTAGGCAGGGTGAGGGTAGCATGATGTGCTGGTGATTCAGAAGGCAGTATATCAACTTTTATGCAGCCTTTTCTGCTGGTGTCTGGTGGAGATGAGGGTCAGTTACCAAAATTTGCATAGTCCTTTGAAGCACCACGGACTTCTGTTTGTAAGTGGGCTCCTTTGATAACTTTTTTTTACTTCCTATAGGTGTAGAGTTATAGACATTCAATAGTTAACCAACCATCCCTTCCTTTGCTCCTCTGGGAATAATTGTATTGTATTGGATACCATTCAATCTGCCTTTAGAGCCATACAATGTAGGAACATGTCTAGATAATCTATGTGCCTATTGCTTTCAGTACTATATTCAAACATGTAAGATACATTATATCCTATAATAAAAATCTTCCTTTTGTATAAGCTATGTATCTCAGGGAGTTTATATTTATTGACAAATCTAAATATGTAAAATGCTTTTATATTATCAAAACATCAAAATGGCAAGTAATAATTTTAACATCTAAGTTTCTCAGTAGCAAGTAATCTTAAAAATCCATAGTAAAATTGGTATAATTCAGTTCCCAAACCTATCACTTCCCCCTGCATCAGTTTTCACTCAGGATTAGGGACAGAATCTCTGTAACCCGAGGGTGTTCTTTAACTTATATTTGAGTTGTATATGGGAGCATAGTATTTTATACTAGAAGCAGTAGGCTAAGACTGTAACATATCTGGTCTAGCTACTTTCTGATACTCAGAGTATTATCTAAGGGGATAGGTTCATGATAAGAACATGAGGGATTCAGTATCTGAACCCAAAATTTAGCCTTCACAGCAAAGCTAAAAGCCAGATGTGGGACCTAATGCCTTAATTGTTTACTCATGGGGCTGGAGCGATGGCTGAGTAGCTAAGAGGCTCATCATCCAGAGGACGCGCACCCTCTTAGAGCCTCACACAGGCTTTAACTCTAGGTACAGAGGATTCAGTGCCCTCTTCTGGCTTCCATGGATACCACATACCTCTGGTGCACAGACATGCATCTAGGCAAAAACACCCATACATATAAAGTAAATACATCTTTTTAAAAATTTACTTAAGAAATATTTAAAATTCTAACATTCATTGAACGAGATGGATATGTTAACTATCCGAATTTGATCATCACATATTGCCAATAGATACTGTCACATTGTACCCCAGAAATTTGTGCAATAAATATACTTAAAATAAAACACTAACTTGAGGAGGAAAAACATTCAAAGTTTTCTAAAGGATACAAATGCAGCTACTATCTTGATTATACAATGTCATTATGCATGATTGTGTCAATATCTCAATATTTACCTGGGACTTAAGAACAGTCTAGGAACTAGGCTGCCCCTTTGCTGCTTTGATACCATTCATTGGTTTCCATAAGTATATATTTTACAAGATTACCCTGTAGTTTGCACAGTAACACCTGCCGGTATCAACCCTGCATGTGAACAGTGACATGAAAGAAAAATGGAAAGTGAATCTTTGAGAGGTAATTAATGTCATCCTTCATGTTTGGTGAAGCTCTGTGTATGTGGAAACAGACATGGGAAGGTTTGCACAAAGTCCTAGTAGGATTAATCAGAAAGTTGATTAGCAAGAGAGGTTTAAATTCAGTGTTACCAAGTCTAGTCAGAAGTAGCAAAGCAGCTTTATACACCTCAACAACAAAACAGTATCTTATCTTAGATTCTCTGGAGAGAACTCTTGTAGAAACTCTTTTTACAGTATTTATTGCAAGAACAGTTGAGATTCTCAGGCTCTATGTTTTATCTCACTGGGACTGGAAAACTGACCAAATTTGTGCTGCATCGGCTGCTAGGAAGATGGTGCCAAGTGTGCGGTCCATGCAGGGCAGATGAGCAGGCCACCATGGTGTGCATCTTAAAGGAAGATGGTGCCAAGTGTGCGGTCCATGCAGGGCAGATGAGCAGGCCGCCATGGTGTGCATCTTAAAGGAAGATGGTGCCAAGTGTGCGGCCCATGCAGGGCAGATGAGCAGGCCGCCATGGTGTGCATCTTAAAGGAAGACGGTGCCGAGTGTGCGGTCCATGCAGGGCAGATGAGCAGGCCGCCATGGTGTGCATCTTAAACCTTGCTCTAGTTTGCCTCTACCCTGTCCTCATTCTGCCTTCATTTATTCTGCAAAATAGCGTCTTATTATTTTGAACATCCCTTTCTACGATATAACAAGAAACAGCTAAGTCAAGTGTATTGGAGAAGTATAGAAAATTGTGTTTAATCATGAAAATACATATTTTACAGAGAAAACAAGAGAATGAACAACAAGACTGTTAAATGGCAGCATTATGGCTAACTCTTTTCCAAACTGTTTGAAATTACATTGACAACTTAGTAGGGGCAGGAAAACTACTTGAACTTGGAAGGCTACAGCTATTTAAGTAGGGATAAGGGGAGTATATACATGAACCCACACACTATATTTCAGTATGGATATATTAATGCATGTGAAGAACTATCATAATTGAGGTTAAGATGGTAGGTAGATTTTCAGTCACTGTCCTGAGGGATTCTGTTTTTTGATTTTTAACTAATATGCGCTATTGAAAGGTAAATAGTAACTTTCAAGTTGAAAGAGTTCAGCTGGCCTCCGGCAAGGCAGCCAGATAGGAAGTGTATTAATTGGTACTTGGTACAGATGATAAACAACTGTGTTAGTGCAGTAGCGATGGGGCCTGCACACTACACTGACATCTTAGAAATAGGTGTGTGTGGCGGGGCGGGGGAAGAACAAGAATGAACTGCCCGACCTTTGTTTTCAACTTTTATTAAAAAGGTGTTTATTTGGCGTGACAGGAAATACTATAAAGATTGAATATTTGATGTTAATTTGTTCATGATTAAGGAGAACCAGGCAGAAAAAAAGAAATGAGTATATTACTGTACATATTAAATGGTTCTTGTCATGTCTTCTGCCTACGCCCCAAGGAAGCTGGTGTACACCCAGTGAGGGGCAATCATAAATGGCTTGTAAAATGCAAATTCCAGTGCTCATCTCTAAGCCTTTAACTTTTGGAAGGACTCCCTACTCCTTCCATTCCTTCTTGTCCTTCTGTGTTTTCCATTGTGTTTCTCAGTCTCTGTAACTGGATCTGCTCTTCCTTCATATGTACTCCTGTGTTCCCAAATTCCCATCCTCAGTTCACCAACTCTCCCTGTGTGAGAAGGGAGAGAGACAACTATACCACAGTGCTCTTTAGGCCCTTGAAGTAATGTGCTTCTAATTCAATGCATAACCTGACTCGTGTTTTTGAGGGCTGATTCTAACTGTTCTTCATGAATGTGACTGATGTGGTGAAGATAGGAATGGAGAAAAAGAAGATTATGGACTAACAGGGTTGAACTAGATGATATATGGTGGAGATGACAGGTATATCTTGAGGATAAAGGCAACTGGACTAGCTATGGGTTAGAAGTGGTGTATAACAAAAATAAGGGGTAATAGTGATTCATTTTTGAGACACTAAAGGTTGTGTTCAGGCTGAGGCAAGGAAGACTTTTAGTAGATCATTGGATGTGTTAAGTAGGAAGAACTTTTCAGATAGTTATAAAGATAGAATAAGCATGCAACTATGGAGACTGAGCTCAGGAAAAAAATTTGGATTTAAATATAGTTTACGGAGTAATAGATAAATATGTAATATCTAATATCTAAAGTTAGGTGGGGCCATAAATTGGGAACTGGTAAGGAATGATGGGAAGAGATACCCAAGAACAGTATGTTGGGGCACTTCACACTTTAGAGGTCGGTGAGTGAAGAAAATTCAGCAAAGGAGGCTGAGAAAAGTAAACCTATGAGACAGAAAAAGAGAAAGTGGAATCAAGAGAACTGGTTTGAAAGGAAGAAATCAACTTTGCTGACTTCCTGATGAGTTCATTAGGATGAAGACAGAACTGAGTGTAGTTTGGCTGCAGAGGTGATTTCTGACCTTCCTAACTGGAACGCGAAGAACAGAGACTTGATTAGAGTGGAAATCTGTGGGCCAGTTCTTTGAGAAGAAGGAAACAGGAAGCGGTGTGGATATTCACACTGAAATAATTCACTAACCTACAACAAAAAAGCAGGAGAACCATTAATCAAATATGTGGCCATAAAAATCACAAAAGTCTGTGCTTGCTGAAGCACGTCCTAATTTTGGATTCTTCTGAACTTATTCTTAATATTAGCCTCACAATTACCATCATTCCATCATTTTTCAATAATTCAGAAACCAAAAGAAGTAGAAGCATTATAAAAATATGTGTAGTGCTTTGGATGAGAATGACTTCCCTAGGTACTCAGATATTTGCACTTAGTCTCCAGTTGTTGGTGCTGTCTAGGGAAGTTTAAGGAGGGAGTGAGCATAGCTAGAGGAACTATTTCACTGGGGTCATATTTTGAGATTGAGAGTCTTGTGCCACTTCCACTTCACTCTCTCTGCGTGGTGCTTGTGGTTTAAAATGTGAGCACTCAGCTTCCTTTTCCTGACACCATGCCTATCACTTGCCATTATACTCCCCCATCACCATAGACTTACGGCACCGGAACCATAATCTGACAAAACTCTTCCTTCTTTATGCTGTTGGCCTAGCTGTGCTGCCACAGCAGCAGAAAAGTGGCCCACAGTGGCGAGAACAGAATGCAGACCTGGAATTACAGGTAGGGGCTCTACTTAAGAACCGGGAGTGATGCACGTGTGCTAAAACTGCATGCTATTTGTTTTCCTGTGCCTCCTCCTTGTACTCAGCACAATGTCCTCCACGGTCATCTGTGTTACTGCAAATGAAAGGCTATTTTTCTTTCCGTAGCACAGCAGTGTGCCATCACGACTGCAAATTACATTTTATCCATTTATTTGTACATGGACACAGGTTTATTTCATGCATTTTAAATATTAACATCACTACAGTAAACAAGAATGCAGATGTCTCTTCAGTGTTCTTATACTGACTGATCATTTCCTCCACGAATACAGTTATGAGATTGTTGGATCATATAGTAATTTTGTTTTTAAATTTTGAGGAACCTCCATGTCACCTTCCATAATCACTCTAACAATTTACATTCTCAAACTAGTTTTCAGTCTTCCCTATTCTCATTCTTGCCAACACTGGTGAGCTTTCATTTTGTTAGAAGTTATTGTAAAGGTGTAAGATTGTATCTTTTTGTTAGTATAATTTGCATTTTCCTGATGGTTAGTAGTGTTGAACAGTTTCAAATATCTTTTGGTCCTTTGTTTTACTTTGATTCTTTGTGGACTTCACATCATGCGCTGTGATCCCACTTATCTCCCTGTCCCCTTGCATCTGCCCTCTGCCCTTGAAACCTCCCCCAAAACAAAACCAAATTTAAAAGAAAAACCAATAGCCAAATAAAACAAAAAACCAAAACAAAAATGAAAACAAAAACAGCAGGGAAAAGAAGAATCTTGTCATGGAGGCTGTAGAGTGGCCTGGGGAGTCACTTTAGTCCATACATCTTTTCTTGTAAGTGTCTACTGCTGTGAGTAATTGGTGTGGTTTGAGGCCTCTGGTTTCTGCTACATCACAGGTAATGGGGCTCTTCTTGGATATTCTGTTGTTGTCCTGTATCCATAGAGATCCTGCGTTTTGGATTTGTAGGTTCCTCCCCTCACGTGCTTCAATAGTTCATAGATTTGGTGGATGTTGGGGTGGGCCAACTCAGCTCTGATCTGGATCTGGTTGGTAGCTGAGTTGGTCAGCTCATTAGCTTCCCCTCATCGTCACTACCCAGACGAAATCTCCAGCACTGCCCAGGCCAGCTCACCCAGTGCAGCCTACAGCAAGGAGCAGGGCCAGTTCTCCTGCTCTTGGGCCCTCAGATCTGGGTCCCTTCACTTACATGGCCAGGGTCAGCTCTACTGTGCTGTCTAGGCAAGATGCAGTGCCCTCTCTCTGGATTGCTGCAGAGGGCATACAGGGTGGGTGGGGCAGAGTCTGCTCTCCTGCTCTCACTCCCTCAGGGCTGGCTCACCTGAGTTCCCACAACAGGCTCAGCTCCAGTGGGCTGCCAAGACAGAAGCTGAAGCCGCTTTCTCCTGCACTGCAGCCAGTGAGGGTCAGGGCTAGCTCCCTGCTCCTGTGACCGCAGGGCCAGCTCTCTCACCTGCCACAGGTGGTAATGGCTGTGTTGGTCATACCTTTAGAGAAATGTGAAATCAGTTCTTTTTCTCATTTTTAAAAACAATTATTTCTTTTCTTGCTATTGAGTTGTGTTCTCTATATATTTTAAATCTTTACCATTTATCTGGTACACACATACACAGTTGCAAATATATTCTCCTTGTAGGGTGTCTCTTCACTTGGTTGCTGTATAGCACCTCTGTAGTTTAACATAACCACAACCACATTTATCTGTTTTTGCTTTTGTTACCAGTAGATTGGAAATCATATAAAAAAAAAAACTCATTGCCCAGATCAATGTTTCAGAGGTTTGCAGAGAAAGGTAATTTAAATGAGTTCTCATCCATCGTCCTGAACATACCCAAAATCAGATGATCTGTTACAGCAATGGGGCCTGTGTCATGTTGAGATTGGAAAGAAAGATGAAATTGTGAACTGCTGTGTGGGAACTCATTCCACCAGTAGCCTTGGAGTACCAGCCGTAGGGCGTGGCTTCTTGTCTGCAGACGTGACTACTTATTAGGAGAGAGAGGGGTCCTGCTCTCTCTTGGATGGTGAAGCTGCTCATGATTGGTTCCCAGCTCCCTTGGCCTAAATGGAAGAACTCTGCAATATCTTATTTGTATACCTTATCCTTTATCTGCAAGTCTGTTTCCCTATTGCACCCCTTAATAAATTGATATATATATATATATATATATAAATAATTGTGGTTCACATTACAAAGTGTTGTTCTCAAATCTGAGTAGAAAACTAAAGAGATACAAAAACATGTTTGTTCGAGCTATATACCTCTCTAAGCAGCTTATTCATAACATGCTTGTGAGACATGTCCAGCTAGCATATGCTTCTTGTAGGTGAAGCACAGAAAGTACAAAATGGCCATGCTATTTTCCCAAGAGCGGGCTCCCAGCTAGAAAGTAAGGAGAGCGCCACACTCCTTGCCACACCCTGTGATGCTTCCTTATTGTAGAGCATCCTAGAGGCCCTCTTGGGAAAGATACAGCTGTATTTAGTAGGTTCAGACATACGGGTGTTGAATTTGAAGAGCAATTTTAAGATCATTAAGATAGGAATTGCAAGGTTGAAATTTGGTGTGGTGGAAATTGGAGAAACGGAGGATGTTGAGCACTTAGTTGTTTAGCTAAACTATAGAGACACTTGGAAGAAGAAAGTCAGAACGGGAGGAAGTAGGCTAGTGGAAGGCTTCAGAGAGATGGTCCTGTGTGATTTTGTAAGAGTTCCAATTCCTTGTGAAGAATGAACTTGTCTGATAAAGTCGGGAAAGAGCTCTGGTTGAAGGAGTAGACACTCAAGTTAAGATGGTGGTACCGCGCTGTAATTATACCAGGTGAGGACTTACTCGGGATAAGTAGGTAGCTCTAGGTCATGTCACTGGTTGTTAACACTGACGCGCAAAGGGAAAAGATTTATGCACCTCAGAAGGTCAAGAATTATGAGTCTAGTGTGTTGGGTGGGGCATCATCATAAATACTGAAGTCATGTATGAATCACTCAGGATGAGACAGGAAGCAGGGTGGAGCAAAGGCCGGCAGAGCCCAAGGCATTGCAGTGTGAGGCCATGAGGAATGAAGATGGAGGAAGTCACAAGACCCAGTAAGCAATGACCAAAGTTCAGACAGTTGTTACACAGGACATCTGTCTCTGGAGCGTGGTAGGAAAGCTGAAGGTGCTTGAGCTGTGACTGAGGTGCCTGCCCTAGCTGCGCTCCTGAAAGGCCTTTGAGAGGCTGAAGTTATGAAATGATTAAACCCCTCAGAGGTCCAACACATTCGTAAAGTAAATATTAACACAGACTAGTCTGTCAAGCCTATTTAAAACCATCAGCGCTTTACGCACAAATGAGGCACTGAAGGTGTGGAGCTATTGAAAGTGGTGGAGTGGAAGGAGGAAGGGAGCATAGGAAACAGCCCTAGGCAGAAGGAAACAATTACCCAGCAAAAGCACAGGGAACTGTCTGCTGTGTGTCCTGGCAGTGCTGTGGAGAGAGGGGAGAGTGTCAATGAACCCTGTTCCTCGGCTCAGTACCCTCATTATTTTCATTATTTCAAGTACAGAGATAGGGGTGGGGGTGGGGGGACATTTCCCAGCTCTAACAAGATGGAGGATCTCTAAAGGAAATAGTAACATTTACAGATTAAAAAAAGAAAAGGAAAAGGGAAAGGACAGAGGCTCCTGCATAAATGTGACAGTTGACCAACTTTCTATCCCTGAATAGCAGGGTCATTATATCCTGTTCCAGAACTAAGTACATATTAATAGAGGAAACTGTGTTAGTCAACAAAAATCCAGACCTGTCTCTGTGACACCTAGAGTCGCCACTTCTCCCTCTTAGCAACAGAGTCATTTTCATTCTGTTTGTCCATTGTCATGAAACATGACATTAGGAGCCACAGCGGCTATCTTGTGACCACAAAGGAAGCTACCCTCAGAAAACTATCTGCTGAGAGGGTGACAGTTTTAAGAAATGGAAATACATAGCACCCAATTAAACTGGAATTTATGATACCAACATTTCATCATATACAGTAAAAAATTATACATTCTAAGTTGAAATTCAAATTCTAGAAGATGTTGTATACTTAATTTTGTAAGCCTGGATGCTAAGAATGACAAAACACTTATTTTCAAAGATCCTACCTCAATAAAAAAAAAACTACATAACCTACTGACCTACTCAGCTCTGGGGAACACCGCAGTGGAAAACATTTGATACTGGCGAAGTTCCTTTACGAGTAAGTCAGGTTTATTTCTTGCTGTCACATGCGTCCTAACTAATGAAAGTGTACCACCTCCTCCACCCAGCAAGCTGATAGGATGTGTTGTTCAGACCTAACATCAACTTAAAATTCTAATTAGCATTTTTAAAAGTTCTTAAAATGAAATACACATTTTCTAAAAATTCAATTTTATGTCTTTGTGTAGAATACCACAGGAGTTATTGTGTACAATTCATTACACATCAGTATCTTTGCTGGCACAGTTTAACTGGGGTAGAATATTCCCTAGGCTCCTACTTTAGAAAGATTACTCTTCAGAAACCAATGAATACATAATATAAAAGATGCCAAGGTGAAGTCGATATTTGTCAAAATACCTAACAATTCTGGCATACAACAAGTTTTAATCTGATATTAAGATTATTTATGTAAAAGACCATTTTCATCAGCAATAATTCATTATGAGAAGTAATGCAGCTATATATTCATGACAACAATCATCATAGAAACAATAATTACATGCCTTCTACATGCTTCTGAATTATGAATAAAAGTTAGATCATGGTCCTATATCCATGTAACTATACAACTTTGCCTCTCACTATCACAAAGAATGAAGTAGCATCAACTCTTATCAGGTGAATTCTCCCAAAGCTCTTTTGCACCATGGTTGTTGCCATTGTGTTTTCGTACCATGACTGCGGCCATAGTGGTTATACAATAAGGTTTTTCGTTTTGGTTTGGTTTGGTTTGATTTGGTTTTTCGAGACAGGGTTTCTCTGTAGCTTTGTAGCCCATCCTGGAACTCACTTTGTAGACCAGGCCTGCCTTGAACTCACAGAGATCGGTGTGCTTCTGCCTCCTGAGTGCTGGGATTAAAGGTGTATGCCACGACTGCCCGACTAGAATAACGTTTTTTAACTGAACACCCAGGGTCGGCAGTAGCTTACACTGGCAAATAGGAATCCTTTCGATTAGCAATATGCATTTGTGTCCAAATATGCGCATGCCAGTGTGTATGCTCATAGCCTGGACTCTACCTCTGTGACCTGCCCTAGGGCAACTTCACAATACCAGAGCCAGTGAGATCATCTTTCTGGAGATTTCCACCAGATGGAAATGGCAGGAGAACACGACACGGTTCACAGTACAATGTTACTCCTTTAAATGGCACTTTCTGCTTTGTCATGCCTCTCCTGTTGCTCTCCTCTCACAGTCTCCCTTGAGAGAAAGCAAGCTTGCTTTCAGGTAAACACATTTTTTTTTTAATCAGTAGTTATAGGAGGCACTCATTGGAATGTCCTGCTCTCAGACAGACCTTTGACAGCCTCCTGTGCATACCCCAGGCTATAAACACGCCATAGCACTCATCCAGGATATTTTCTGCCTAGAAATTTTTATTTGCAGTTGATTTCTGAAAAGAAAATTAGGGAACTTGTAAGTTCACTTGACTAGGCGACCTGTTAAATAAACTGTGCTGCTCTTCACCTCCAAGGACTTTAATGTAGCTGCCAACATCTGTAAAATTTTAGAATTCCTGGTTTTCCCATCAGGTCAGTTTGACTCAGCTACCAATAAAAAAGTTCTTTGGTTGTCAACTCAGCTTCGTCCAAACAATTGCTGATATAACTAAACTTTGTACCAATGTTTCTCATTTTTAAGAAATAGATTTATAATATGAAAAGTCTAATAAAAAGCCAGTTTGTATATGTATGTATTATACATATGTGTATGTAAAAATGTATGGGTGTATATTTACATACTAATTTAGAAATATTCACTGTAAATTAGTTCTGGTAAATTAAGCTTGGCAAATAAATCTTATATATAGACAATTTAATCATCTTAATGAAAACGTTCTTTCATCATACTTTATTAGTAAAATGCTAAGTAAAATATGTTAGATATAGACTATTCTGTCCATGAACTTTGTCATTCATTCTGTAAATCGTTGTGTTGTATTTTTGTATGAGATGATCTTTTGGGCCTTTGAAACTCGTAGACAAATGAGGAGCATGTGGAAGAACTACAGCAGAAAGTAGACAAATGAGGAGTGTGCGGAAGAACTACAGCAGAAAGTAGACAAATGAGGAGCATGCGGAAGAACTACAGCAGAAAGTAGACAGTTCTCAACCTGTGGGTTAGAACCCCCTGAAGGTTGAGTGTCCCTTTCCAGGGGTCATCTAAAACCATCAGAAAACCCAGATATTTACATTGTCATTCATAACAGTAGCAAAACTACAGTGATGAAGTAGCAACAAAAATAAATTAATCATTGGGGGGTGTCAACCACACTCGGGGAACTGACTCTTTTAAAGGATCACAGTTTTAGGAAGGCTGAGGGTCGCTGATATAAAGCTTATCACCCCCGTGGTCCAGGCAAGCACTTTAACATCAATCACATTTTTAGAGACACTCGGAAGCAAGTGAGATCTGAAACAAATCAAAGAAGGGCACTTCTCTTCTTCTGTCTGGAGAGCAATGAGAGATTCCTCATTCTATTTTTTCTCCCTTCTTCTACAGCGCTCGCATTAACTGGATTTAAAAGCACTGTCTCTTTTTAAGTTTAAAAGCAGTGGAGAGAATGACTTTGAGCAGGAAAAAGTCTGTAGGTGACAGACAGACAAGCAAGAGAGGGGCTGACTGAAGGATTTCCTACATTTTCAAGTTTTTGTTGAAACCAAACACTATCAATTGTTTTCTCTTTTACAGTTTACAATAGGAAGGTCTTAGCTTATAAAATGAGATAGGAATTTTATGCCCAATAATCTCCATGGTTTATTACAAAATCAGTGTCACTTCCATATGATAATTAGGACCAAAACAGGGAATAAGTAATTGAAGAAGTAACTAACTTTGGAAGAGGCAAGAGCAATGAGCGGTCACGTTGATGAATGGAACCACAGTCCTCTGCGCACAGAGAAGGAGTGCTGAGTAAAAAGTGCCCGGTGCCACCTGGCTGAACAAGGCCCTGACTCTTGACTGTTCCAAAGATATCATCACTTCTGGTATCTAATATACACACCACCATTTATTATGAAAATGTTTGATTTATTCATAATAAATCAGGGGATTCAGATGACAGATTCACAATGAAACTGTCCTGCTTCAGAGACAAGATATACTTCACAGTTCTAGAGATACAGCTTTAGAGTCTCAAAGGAATCTTAATCCCCATTAATTATGATATTTGCATAAAGTGTTTTCAGAAATATTGTCATCCTTTAGCTACTGACCTGACTTTTATTTTATTTATGATATGTTACATAACCTAAAATAATGTATAGTTAAATGGGTGTATATTATACAATTTAGTTTTAAAGTCTATATGGGAGATGAGAGTGTTTTTAAAAGAGAAAGGAGCTGGCAGTCCTAATAATGTTATCCTTCAATGGAATCAGGGTCAAGCATTGGACAAGTTAGCACCAACCAGGTGTTTACACAGAGAGTTGTTCCACCCTTATGCTTCTAGTTAACAGAGGAAAATAATTGCACTAAATTTCCTAATGAACATGGGGTAGTCCAGGTTGGAGGCTGTTCTCTTTCCTGTCTTAGCTCTGATCTGAGGAGTGCTTGTATTTCAGTACTCAGCACAATTCATCATAGGAATCAGTTTTGTTTTTATCCACATAAAGTGAAAAGTTTTGTGTGTGTGTGTGAGGGGTATGTACAACTAAATTTTGTGGCATCCCTAATGTTTAGCATAGTTCTTGACACTCGATATACACGATTGAGTTAAATACTGACTCTGAGATTAGTATTAATGTTGCTCAATTTACTGGCTCTAGACAAGTAATTTGTATATAAGCCACACATGAAAGAATTGGTGGGGTATCATTTCTACTTTCAAAGAAGTTTTTCATAATTAATAAGATATTTCCCTGAAATTTTATTAAATACCAAAATCATTTAAATTTAATTATCTCAATACATTTTAAATTATAAATTTACACTGATTACTAAAGTCTATTAGTCATCAGTCTTCAGATAATCTATCTTTAAGAGTAGGTTTTACAGTGATTCTTAAACCAATATTTCTCTGAAGGTTAACTACAGAGTCCTGGGAACAAGAGTAGTTAGACCTAAACACTAAAAACAATAGTTTTACACATGAAGTCATGAAGATTGTTTCCCATTAGAAACAAAGACATTTGAACGTATGATGTTAATGTAGATAAGTTTTCTGATGAAAGAATTCCTGGAAGTTGGAAAAGTATTTCAATTGTTAATCATGTTATTTTCCCTACAGTATACACATTACCTATGGACATGCTTGACCCTGGCAAGCCTGCGGCATATATTGTAAAATACACATCCGGGTAAAAGTACACAAGAGGGTTTTAACTCATGCTTCAGTATCCTTTTCCTTAGTCTGCACATCTGAGTGCAGATGGCCTGGCCTCAGCATACACATGATTGTGTACACATTCTTGGACTGATTGATTTTGATTAAGGAATTGCATTTATACTGTGCCTTTAAAACAAAATTGTCCCTCATCACAGACTTCATACTCCAGTCAAGGTGACCTATGCAGTACCAATGTTCCCTGTCTACCAACAACTTCTGTACCTTTGCATGCAGAATGAGTTCTTCATCCTTCTTCCTCTGCTTCTTCTGCTTAGGATACCTTCTATCCCATCCAAGCCCAGGATTCCACTTCACACATCGAGCCCTGGCTTAGTTGGACATGTCCATGGGAACCAGCCCCACCCTGGGTCAGAGTCCTGTGAATGGTGCACCTAAAGCTCTTGGGAAAAGTCCGTTCTCCTTTTACTTCCCCATCAATATTTTGTCCTTAGGTTCTGTGACTTGCTCATCCATTATCACACTTAGATAATATAAAGTCAACGAGGCAGCTTGGATGAAAACAAAAGATTTTGGAGATACAGGGGCTATAGCTTTGTTGCTGAGTTGTTTTGAGTAAGCACCAGCATCTCGATGACTTGATTTCATTCCCTGTAAAATGGACTCACACTGCTTACATTGTGGGGCTGTTCATAAGCACTCAAATATGTACTTGGTGGTTTTTCTAAGTCTCCTACATATATTGTCTTATTGTTTAGGACAACATTAGTAGTATTATTATCCATACTTCATAGTTTTAAAATGATTAAGAACAAAAACATGCAGTAAATTCCCCAAAGTTCATAAAGACATAGTATTTCAGCACTGACCCACCTAGTTCTCTATCACTCCTACATCCCATAACCCCCAATCCTATTCTTACATTCTATTTCCCCTAAGTAATTTCTTAATCATAAAAAATAGTTATTAAACTTCTAAATATGATACCTAATATGTTCTCTACCAAATTGAGAATACTTTCTAAATTTCTGGCAGGAACTGAAACTTTTTTTTTCTAGAAATGTCATACTAAAATATCCCTTAAGGGGCTCAGGGATGCAGCTCAGCAGTGTAGTATTTGCTCTGGGCTTCATCCTTACTATTGCAAAACAAAGATGAATGTGATTTCCGTAATCCTAGGAGACTGAGCTAGCCCCCACCCAAGTTCTTTGAAAAAAAATTAAGCTTAAGAATCATCTCTTAAACATTCTATAGTATCCAAAGAGTCCCATAATCATTTATGCTCTGTCGCAACACAGAAAAGCAAAAGGTGTAGAAATCTGTCATGTACTTAAAGTATGGAGACGAAAGCAAGAGCCAAGGCTGTGCAGTGCCACCCAAACGAGAGCAAAGGAATGAAGGTGGGCATGCAGAAGATCTAGGAGCGAGTGAGGGGAACTTGCCAAGACGCGAGCCTGGGATGGGAAAGTCAGAAGAGTAGCGGAAGGCTCAGACTGTGGGCCTTTGACGTTTGTGCCACATCCACAACCCCTAACACAGGCTTTTCACAACCACAGGCAAATGTAATCTGCTCTCACTTTCTTCTGAGCTCTGAACATGTGTATACTTTGCTCAAATGTTCAGTGCCACAGATCGTGCATCATGGTGCCAATCACAATTTCAGAAACCTTCATTTATTTGCCAGGTATTGTTTGAATGTGAAAAAAAACAAAATAAAATGACGCAAGTAGCCTTTCTGTGACTGCATTGTTTGCCTGGGCTGTGATTGGATATGGTCCAGTAATACCTTTGAGATAGGACAAGACATAAATAAATATGCAATGTGTATTTTGAAAGAAACTCTAAGTCACATGGTTCCATAGTTCTAATTGACCTTAGAAATCAGAGCCCAACCCCTTATTACAAAGAAAAATTCTAAGACTAAAAGAGGTCAGAGGGCCTGCTCAGGCTCACCAGACTAGTTCCTGGCAAAGCGCAGCCAGGAAAAAAGTAGAACACTTACTGCTATTGCACTGATCACTACATGTGTGTTCTGTCTCCCAGAAAACTCAGAACAATCCCAGAGAGCAGTGGTTTGAGCTTCAACATAAATACATATTTTCCCTATATAGACTAACATAGCCATAGTCTGGACATACCTTTGTCATCTGAGAAAGTCTCAAGTTAACATTCCAGAACTTCAATTAATAAGAAAAATTTTAATCAAATATGTCATATCAGTTGTTAAGCAAATTAGTTCAGCTGAACAACTTCCCAGATCTTATCTGCCTGTTGTTTAGTTTCTCATGTTAGAAAACAGAAAACACAGTGACTGCCTTTCTCATAGGTGTTTTGAAATGGTGCCATAAATAATGAAATTCACATTTAATAAATTTAAAGACATAAATTCACAGTGAACCTATTTAGGAAAACCTTACAGTGAGACTTCAGCTCATGCTTTGGTCAGATACCGCCAAGTCAACTCACTGTCTCCTCTTCTCTCTACCAGTTTTCTACTGAACAGAGGGAGTACCCACATCTAATAATAGACAGTGTGATTTAGAATAAAGTTAATTTATTTGTTAAGTTTGTGAAAGAATTTCTGATGTTTCCTGCTCTTTTTCCTTAAGCAATAAAGAGGTCATAGGACAAGAGCATGTGCACAGGATTCTACCAGGTAGGTAGGTAGGTTTGGGCAGACAACAATTTGAAGAATCTCAGAGAGGCAGAGACAGGACTGGGAGGGGCAGAGTTATTATTCTTGAGGTAGGAGCCCAGGGAAGTCAGGCAAGGCCAAATACTAGCTGACAAGGACCACTTCTGTAACCAGAGCCCAGCAAAGCAGAATCAAAAGGAAACCTTCATGACAAAGATAGCAGTAAAAAGATGATACCATTTGCTTTATCCCCTGCTGTAGGCCCTTGATCACAGAGTGCTTCCTCAAAGGTTAGAAACTGTGTTCTACCTGTCTGAGGCAGAGGATCCAGGGGCACAAAGGGTTGAGACTTTGCCATTTTAGAGCAAAGCTTACTGATTTCTTTAACAAACCAGCAGTTAGCTCTGAAAGGAACTTACTGACTATATTCACCTATGAGACTCTTGACACCCTGCTTAAGCTACTGAGATATAAATTGTGGGGTTTAAAAAATCTTATGGGGCAGTGGGAATGCTAAATGATGATAACGGTGGGTCTATTTCATAAGCTGTGTGACCTGGAGCTAACAGGTTCTCTGCCTTCTTCAGAGTAGAAAAATATTTAAAAACCTATTTGGGCAGTAAAAAACCAAAAACACAAAAATAGTCCTAGTGGGCATAATCAGGGATATTAAACAGTGGAAATAGTAAAATCGGTCTCATTATAAATTCTGGCCAAACAACACAGTAGATTAAAATCATTATTTAAAGTTCTCTAAACTACTAAATTCAGCTTTGAATGTGGCTGTAAACATAATGTCTGCTGAAACACTTGATGGTTCATTTTACTAGGAATTACTTTACTTTGTATACTTAATAGTTTTTCCTACTACTTATAATCCAGGGTTCTCATTATTTTTCCCAGTAGCACAGCTACAAAAGTAAATACATTAGAAGAACTTCAATGAGTTTTGGTCAAAATACTGAAAATGAAGTCTCAGTGAAACACTGTATGTCATACTCATGGTTTCAGCACTTTGCTCACTGTTATTCGGAGGCTAACCTGTTCTGCATAGCGTGTCCCAGGCCAGCCTGGGCTGCACAGTGAAACTGAGTCTCAAAAAGAAAAAAATTACCAGCTCCCTTCATTGACAAAGAGAGCTGTGGCTCACAGAGTTGAGGGGCCAAGAAGGCCATGAGTATTCACAGCCTACAGAATGACAAGAAAGAAGAGATGCGGCTGCAGTGGGCATGCTCAGTTAACCCCTGCAGGTCTCCTTTCAGCCAAGAATAGTGGTCCTCACCTGTCTAGTGCAGCACAGGGCAGTACGTGTGAGATGGACCTGCTTCTACAGTGTTCATCTGTAGGAAAACACAGATTTCCAGGCCTCTTAGAGGGCTATTGTCTCATTATTTGACCATATCACATTATTTTGTTTCAATAATTTACATAGCCTTAGTCAGCTAAATAGTGTAATAAGTAACTACAAATATGCGTGTTGTAAATTCTGGAAATCATTCACTCACTGTATCCTCTCCTTTAGATGATACAATATGTGATTTTATATATATATATATATAATTATGATATTTTTAAAAAGTATATAGGCAATAGAGTTTGACATAATTAGTTCAGGGGTGTGTGTGTGTAGGAGTGTACTTGAACATGCAAACACACATGGGTGCAACTCTAAACCTAAAGTCAGGCAATGGTGCTCTTCTGGGCTTCATGCTGTGGTGAATCTTTCTGCCTTTCCTTTGACCCAGCCAAAGGATTCTATGAGCAAAGGCCTATGCTCATCAGAACCGTGTGTAGACACTCAGCATGTGTTCTTTGCTTTCTGTGCTTACCTGGAATCCCAGGACCCCTGCCCCCAAATTCCTGAACCTGCTTCACCTTCTTCCCAAGCTCAGTCTTGGGCATAGATTTTTCTGTCATGTGACATACGACAAGTTCTGAGTGCCGCCCACCTAGTCTCGGGCGTAGATTCTTCTGTCATGTGACATACGACAAGTTCTGAGTGCCACCCACCTAGCTCAGCAGATCCTGGACAAGTGAGCAGGGAGGGGCGCATGCCTATTTCTGAGACCTCCTGCTATTTAGGAAGGACAGGGATGTGGGCTTGGAGCAGGCTCTTCGAGCACCCTTTGAAACATAGCTGCAAAGGTATCGGCAATTCTAAACTGGAAACTTTTCAGAGCTACATTTTAAAGGTAGAAGCTTAAAGAACAGAAAGAATTTCATTTAAAGGTATTTACCATGATTAATTATTATTCCATATAATAATTCCATATTAATTAATAATTCCATATATTCTTTGTAATCTCCTTCTGGTCCCACAAATGTTAGCGAAAAGACGGCATATACCATATAGAAAACTCATTTTCCCTAACGCTGTTTCTATATAAACTTCCAAGAAGATAGCAAAAGACCTCGGATTTTTAAAGTGTACAGTAGCTTGTGATTTTATATGGAGTACACATTATTTTGAATTGCTTTCCCAACCTGTCTTAGCATAATATTATATAACCTGATTAATCAAAACCTCATTCCCATGCAGCCCCACCTTCCCTTCTTGGCACAACTTTAAGCTGGCAACTCCCTCTTGATACCAGCATTTCAGCAGCATTGAAAGAAAGGGTCATTAGGACTCAAAACAGCGGGTTTTGTTTTTGTTTTTAAATTCTATACCTCATCACAGAGTAGGCAAAACTGAAAAAAAAATTAAGTACAGGAATAGCATATTTTCACAGCTTTTCTTCCTGCCTTTTTTGTTTTTAATCAAAGACTTTTAAACACACAAAATGAAAAAGAAAAGCCCGAAACGGAAACACAGTTGAACCCCTCCTGGAATCATTGTAGTGTTTATCTCAAACACTTCTAAGCCATAGTCATACTCCTTTGGTGCCTGTTTATTGGGAATTAGCTACAGACAATCAAGAGATGTACATACAACTCAATGTAGAAAATAAGGCATAGCAAATATTAAACAACAGAAAATAGTGGGTGTGTTGTTTGTTTTCTGTGGGGCTGGTGATTAATCTCAGGGTCTCATACATGCTGGGCAAGTACTTTAGCACTGAACAATACCTTTAGACTATTTTTATTTTAATTCAGATAGAGTTTGCTTAGCTGCCCAGACAGGATTCAAACT
Organism: Ondatra zibethicus; assembly: GCA_004026605.1. Taxonomy (NCBI): domain Eukaryota; kingdom Metazoa; phylum Chordata; class Mammalia; order Rodentia; family Cricetidae; genus Ondatra; species Ondatra zibethicus. The sequence goes on from PVIU01000876.1 coordinate 143,665, forward strand.
TGTGACCCTCCTGCATCAGTCTACCTCCAGAGAAGCTATGATCACAAACGTACACCACTACAATTGGCTGAGAAAATAATTTTATGTCTCAAAGAAAAACCAGCCTATAATTTGCAGTTCCAGAGAACCCGGACAACAAAGAAGACCCTAAGAGAAACATACACGGATCTAATCTACATGGGAAGTAGAAAAAGAAAAGATCTCCTGAGTATATAGGGATCATGGGAGAGGTAGAAGGGGAGGGAGAGGAACAGAGGAGAGTGGAGAAAAATATATAGCTCAGTAAAAGCAATTAAAAAAAAGAAAATAATATTAAATACTACTTTAAGGCAGGAAGAGTTATTTTACCTTCATTAGTGAATAGACCGGATATGTGTGTGAAATGGTAAGAGGGCAGCCCAGAAACATGAGGGCACTTAAATGCCATTTTGCTTTGCTTTCTTATGTAGATAGGCTCTCCCTATGGGGCCCAGGCTGGCCTCAAACATGTGATCCTCCAATCATAGCCTCTTGTCGTTTAAAAGATTTTACTGTGTACATGCCTCAGTTAAGGATTCCATTGCCATCAGCCCCACTTGGAAATAGCTAGGCTAATGCATACCTGCATTATTTGCCCCAGTACACAAAGCAAATGTCTGTGCATCTCATCTATCTAGGGGTGTCTGGTAAACATGAAGATTTGGGGCATTCTGAAACATTCTAATTCCAAATATGGAAGGGATTATATTATTTTGCTTTCACATATCTAGGCCTCTAGGACTAGACAACTCCCAAGGCAGTCTGAATGAGAGACCGTAGACCTGAGAGAGACTGGACGTTGATTTCCCAGATGTTGCTTCAGAAGAGCAAGGGCTGTTTATAAAAAAATATGTGTAAAATGAATGGCACCTTCAGAGCAAGAAGGTAATTTAGTAGGATCATAGTCCATGGGCAACAGCATCTGACTGTCTGACATTAGCTATAGTGAGTCATTAAATTGCCAGTGCTGTGTATGGCATAAATGATGAGCTGACCACACTGTACACACCCAATGTGTCACAACTGACGATGCTCAAAGTACATGTTCATCAGCCATCTGGATTCCTAGCATATCATTCTCTGAGGTTAAATCATCCCAGCGACAATGCTCGCTACATTCTATACGTCAAAATATGGACCTAGCTATCTTAAATCATGGGAGTCTATCTTTAGTTATTCAAGTCATTAAGTCTCTAGTGTAAATTCTGTACCACAATATGGTCTACAGATTTGATAAAAAATTTGTTGAATTGGACCAAAGATGTAGCATCAGAATACTTATACATCATTATACTTCTATAAGGAGTCAAAGATGCAAGGGGAGGGAGATGGCTCAGTGGGAGAAGCTATTCAGCAGTGAAGAGGCCCAGAACTCACATAAAAAGCCAAGTGTGGCAGCACTCGCCTGTAAATCTCAGTGCCAGAAAGTAGAAGCAGAAGAGTTGAGGGCTCTGGATGGACCTTAAAAACACGATGGAAGGCAAAATCATAATTCCATTTGTATGAAGATCATAGAACAGGGAAACCCATACAGCAGGAAATTAGCACACAATTGCAAAATATTGTAAATTTATTTTAAAACCATACTGCAACTTTAATGTATTCTCTGACATGTATACTATATTTTTATATGGACTTAAAAAATAATTCCTAGTTGTATATTTCTTCTGTTCCACACAATAGCATTATAGAGAGGAGCATGAAGCCTCCGGAGGAGTTGTGCAAAGGCAACAGATTTCCTCCCTCTGAGTGATTGAGAAGCCATACAAAAATACACTGCTCACATTTTCATCTCCTTGTTACTTTGGAGTCTGAAAAGGCTTTCACAGGCTATCCTGTAAAATAAGTCAGGAAGGATCTTAGCCAAATAGGCACACTGTACATGGAAATGCACAGTACATTAACTTCTTAACATTCATATGAATAAGCTTATGAACTTAGCCAGGCATCTCACTGAGGCCCTGAAGGAATGAAATGTTAATTAAAATTTAAGGGAAGAGAAAAATATTTGGTACTTGGCATACCGCCTAATACAGCGATTTTTTAGGAGTAAAATCTGAGAAACAGACACAAATGTGGAATGGCACCACTGGCTACCTTTTGGCGGTCATAATTCACCTGCTTGCTCACCCCTCTCTGTGTGGATCACAGTGGACATTAGCCACCCGGGCTTCAGTTAGTTATACAGTTTTACTCTTCTGTTCTTTATACTTTAGTAGGCGAGCAGTAAATCTAGGATTATCAATCATAATCTTTGGCAAAGAAAAGCCACTGAAGCGTTTTTAAGGAGGGCAGCGCCGTGGCCAGCTGCTTGAGAACCGACTCCCTAGCTGCGGTGTGGAGACAGATGTGTGAAGAGTGGGACTCCATTTAAGGACGATATCTAAAGACCAACAGTCCCCCAACACGGTGTAAAGATTTCCAAGTGAATGGGCTACAGTAGACTAGAAGCTTATCTGCACTCCCCTTATCTGACTGAAACAGAGCTGCATGAGAGTCAGCTGCCACAAACTGCCCGGAAGTCTCCTGTCAGGGAGGCAACTGGCTTTGACTGGGGACATTCCAAGAAACTGTATAAACAAACCTCATTAGAACCTTCTTCATTTCGATCCCCAAATTCTTTCTGTTACACAAACCTTTACCCCGGGTTTCTCAGGGAGTCACGCATTTGATGCTCCCCCATGCTTGTGAGTGTACACTTTAACCCTACTGAGCTATTGTTGCTTTATCTGCAGTCTGTTTCCACCCCAAACTACTGGGAATGGAGTTGGTAGGTTTTCTTTTCTCTCCCAACAATGGATTGGGACGCTTTCAGTCTTTCTATTGAAAAGCAATGGTGGTTTTCACTAGGGTAGCCTCAGAGGGAAGTATTTGAGCCTGCAGGGATTGGGGGTTTAATGTGTTAGGGAAGGAATAGAGAGCCATTGCAATGAATTCTAGCTCTTTCAAGGGCCTTTCAAAAGCTAATGTTTTCCTGGCTTATGTAACTGTCAAAACATAAGGTGAACTACGAAATCCTGTGCGTCTTTGAGAATGGGGGCAGACGACTTAAAAACCAAGTGACAGAATTCTTCAATGAAAAAATGCTAGTCTTGGGGCAGGAGAGATGGCTCAGAGGTTAAGATCACTGACTGCTCTTCCAGAGGTCCTGAGTTCAATACCCAGCACCCACATGGTGGCTCACAACCATATGTAGTGAGATCAGATGCCCTCTTCTGTTATGCAGGCATAAAGGAGCATTTGTCTACATAAAATAAATAAATAAATCTTAAAAACATTTTAAAAAGAAAGAAAAATACTGCCCTCTTTTGAAAAAGAAAAGAAAGATATCATAGTAAGACAACTTTTGCTCTTTTGGATTTTGGAGAAGAGCTAAAATGTGCTAAATATCAGTACATGGTATACTGCCTGCTAAAAAAGAAGAATGTTTTGCATCTTCCAAGCTCAGGAGAAGCTGGTAGGCTAGCAGAAAGCAATGACTGGAGAAGGCATCGGAACTACATCCTAGGCAAAAGTGCTCAGATGGCCAGGACAGAGAGCAGGGATAGGGGCTCTGCTTACAGCTAAGTGGAAAGGCATGTTGTGATTAAAAAAAAAAAAAAGTCCTTTTATTTTGTTTCCTATATCGAATGATTGCTTCCCGACTCTCAGTAAGTACTCAGCTCCTGAAAGTTCCTTTTGAAGAGTAATATATTAAATTGTCTTATCTAAAAAGTCGCCTTATTGTTTGAACTCTTCTGCAGTTGGGCCTCCTTGAATCAAGGTAGTTTAAAATAATAAATGACTGTCTTGAAAATTATCCTCATGGGTCAATAGTTTATGTAGTTGTGTCCTTCGTTCTGATTTCTGTAGGCCTGTAGAAATACCATGCTGTTTCCTGAGTCACTAGCTCCGTAGTTATCACACAAACCCAAAGCACAATCATATTGCTTTGTTCCCCTGCATAGACCAATCAGATCTCTAGTGTCCCCTTAACTTTCAAATAGTATTTATTACAGTGTACCTGGGAAATAAACTGGAGAATGAATGCTTTCAATGCATTCAATGAAAGCCATGGGTGCGTAGTGTGGAGTTGCCTCTGCCTTGTCCATCTCCAACAGAGGTTGTAGAGCTGTTTACGCTAGAGCTACACCGTGGATACATTTTAGCTTTCACCTGAGTCTAGTTTTCTAGATTCCTAGTCTTCTTGGTTCTGTTACTTTTCTTCTTGGTTCTGTTACTTGCCACGCACAATTCTCTGCAGTGGATAAAAGTGCTCAGTAGTTCAGTGGACCAAACAAATCATCATCTGCCATTGTATAAGCCAGGCGACAGTTAAAATCAAGAAGGTTTTCTTTACCCTAAACTTTGAAATTTTATCTAAATTACCTCACCCAATGGGAAGGCTGGAGAGGCTACATCTGACTATGTCTTCAGAGGAACTTGCACACACAGGGTTAGGCTTTCCTTGGATTTTGAAAACAGAGTCTTGCTGTATACCTTGAACTGGCTAGCTAGTTCAGGCTTGTCTTACGTTTCTAATCCTCCTGCCTCAGCTACCAAGCTAGGCCACACAAAACTATTAAGTAAAGTTTATAGTTCTTTTAATTTGGTGATAGAACGTAGGTTTTGCAGTAGCTATACAAAGCAGGAAGTAGACAAAGCATTTCTGCTGTTAGACATCAAACTTCAGGAAATGAAACATAACCAGCTCTTACTCCTCTCTGTTCCTCGTACTGTCAGAAACAGAGCTGGGTACCCTACAATCATCAGAGTTCTCCAGCTAATTTTCTCAGAGCTATGGTTTTTTCGCATAAATATTCCATGTCAGGAAAGCCAAAGAACTGCCCCCAAAGACACTTCCTAGAAAAACGTACTCCAACTCTTAGGCCATCATAAAGGAGTGAGAGTGTCACAGAGCGGATTGCGTTTACCTGTGTGTATGGAATGAAAGCACTAACGGTAAATCTGTGGCACTTGAGTGTGGACACTTTGAGGGGCCAGAAGAAGAGAGAGAAACATGGCTTTCTTGGGATCAAGCCACAAAAATGAGAAGGAAAATGCGAACTTTATTTTGCTAAGCAGAGGAGTGGGGGGGGGGCATGCTTCTGTTGACTACTGACATGAAGTTAATTGCTCTCCAGAAACCAACACACAGGAATGCTATTTCTGTTTTCCATTGTAAAGAGCAGGGTTCATTCCTTGGAACTGATAAAAGTAGGTAAAATAAGAAATCACAACTCAGAGTTTTCCCTTCAGCTTCAAATATATAAGCTTATATGAAATTTTACTGACATGATCGGCATAACTAATAAAATTTGGGGTCATGGACTTTAGCTGTTTGCTGCAATTTCGAGAGTGGGAGAAATGAAAATCTGAAATTCCTGACATGTCTCCCTCCTACTGCCCTTTCTTCACACTAAAGGGCACAGAATTGCTTCAGTGTTGCTCTGTGATGGACTGGTTAGGAAGTCCTGGAGATGAGAGCAACTCTTGCAGTCACCTAGACACGTTCATTATCTAACATCCAAAAGACCTGAGGTCCAAAGAGTTGAAATTGTTTAAAGACACAGAGCTAAAATTTAGTAGAAAAGAAGTCAGATAATATAGAACAGAAAGAGGTTTTTCTGTTAAATATCCATTGTGTTAGCATAACATTAGCTCAGGAAAAGATTAATTTAGGGAAGCCAACAAAAAAATACTTGGGTCTGTTGTTTCAGAATACAATAAGGACTTGGGGGGTTGGATCAAAAGAATATTGGCTATTGGCTCACAGAACAAGAAGGACTACATATGGTTTGAGTTTTTAAGTCTCCAGGCCAAAATCAAAATCACAGTTACAACCTTGGTAACCAAAAAGAGTCCTGTTCCTGGAATACTTGTTTTAAGTATTAAAACAAGTTAGTCATAAGCTTCTTAGGAAAGAATTCATTCTCTGTTTGATACTGCAGTGATTCCTGATGAGGAGGGAGAGCAGCTGGAGCCCTACTGTAATTGCGGGTGTAAGCAATCCCTTGGAACCTTAAAGAGCGGTTGATTGTGAAGGATTTTGCTCTGCATGAAATGCCCGCATCTGAGGCCTGTCCTTGCGGGATCACTATCTCTGGTGCCAGCTGGTGTCAGCACAAGTTTCTGAAACTTAGAGCAGACAGCAATGATGGGATTTCATATTATAAATTGTTCAGCTTGGGAATTAACCAAATTTTTTATTCAAAACCTTACCATAATAATTTTAATTGCAAACAAAGAGAAAAAATGTTAATATCCTGAATAAAGCGATTCCACTGCCTTTGGACTATTTGGTCTTTTCAAAGTCACATTTTTGGTTTCCCTTAAGGCTACTCACCTTCCCCCATGCCAATAAATCTGTTATTGCCTATGGCCAAAGGATAAAAATTCCTCTCTAATTTACTTTCATAAGTGGTTACTGATCAGAGCTCTATCTGGTATTTTATTAAGATTTTGTGAGAAGATTAGAAAAGAAAAAGTTTTATATCCATCTCCAACCCCTGTACCTCTTGAATTCTCTAGAAAAAAAAATTTAGCTTAGCATTAAAACACAGCACTTGGAATAGAATCTGGACTCTTTATGACATTCCAGAGACATACTAGAAATAAGAATGCCAAAAGAAGCTAAAAATGGTAAAGGAAATTACAGAAGTGTTTGACTGTCATCCAAAAGATTCTAACAGCTCACTCAAAGGAAAATGCCCCTCCGCTCCACAAGCATCTTGCGCTTGGTACCAAGGAATGCTAAAGATTTTAGTGGAGTGGCAAAATTATACAGTGAGTGGCCAAGTTGTTCTGATTGATAGTCGAACTTTTCCTTTATATGTTCATAATAAAACTGCTTCATAATAAAAAATAAGCAAAGAAAAGCAGGAATGATTTATGTAAGACAGACTCCATTCCATCAATCTTTTATAGCAAATAGAATCTTTCAACACTTAAATACTTGATTCTCCGGTCTCTCTCGTGAGCTCCTGTCTCCGCTGAAATGCAGGGAACAAGTTGTCGGGTTATGAATGAGCATGAAAGCCGACGCCCTTTCTTCCCCATTGCAGACATGACTCATTGCTCTTGCTGCAATCCCCAAGGTCCAGAAGCTCTTCTTTAAAGCACGGAGACAAAAGCAACATCTTTAATTCAAACTGGTTTACCCAGAGAATTCTGATAGTTCTTATCCCCTGGCTTCTTTATGCACACTAAAACCAAGTGCTCTGGGTGTCTTGCCTTCACTTTCCCTGGGGAAATGGATGCCTAATAGCTAGACAGGGAGCAAGACTGGTGGGCCTTGACTAAGGTTTATCAGTTCTTCTTAGCCTCTCATTATCTCTGCGATGCTATTGAGTGCTAGCTTTGGGAGTATTTTATTTTATTTTCAAGGTTGGAGCTCTTCTTTCCTCCAGACTCGTCTGCCTTTGAGTACAAAGAATAAGTGATCTGAGGTCTTTCTCAAAAGCCAGTCTCATGTAACATCTGACTTTTACTGGGTAAAAATTACCACTCCAACCCTCAGATTTGAAAAGTTCTACAGCCAATATAGGAATCTTGAAATCCAAGAGTAAATTCTGTGGCCTTTCAAACAATATTCAAAACTCCACTTATCCCATCCTTGAAAACACAAAAGAATAAAAGCTAATGTTAGTTTCCAAGAAAAGTTTTGTCCCAAGAGAAACTAGTTCTTGGTTTAGGGATGACAGCCGTGGAAGTTAAACAGTCATCCTTTTCGAATTTCCAAAGAAAAGAAAGAACAATGAGAAGACTACCCGAGTAGCTAACTGTTCCACTGGAGATTTCATTTTGGCAGATGTTCATTGTCTCATGGAGGAAAGCACCCCCATTTACAGCATAGCATATGTGCATTTAGATACTTAAATATTTCTGACTTGAAACGAACCGTATGGTATGAGTGAGATATAAGTAAGAAGTGCGAGCAGTTGCATTTTACGATTAAGTACAAAGGAAGAATGCTGTTTGAATTTCATATTATGACAAGGTAATGCAACTTGTAGCTTGTTTGAAATCTTCAGCTTCCATCGAACTTTTTTTCCTTTTAAATCACATATAGTGATACTCCAGAGAAGTATTAAAAAGTTAGCAATTTAATGACACTATTAACATTCATAGAATATGTAACAGTTATCCTTGATCTGAGTGACTGTCTTAGGGTTACTATTGCTGTGATTAAACTCCATGGCCAAAAGCAACTTCGGCAGGTGTCTTAGGGTTTTTATTGCTGTGAAGAAATACCATGGTCGCAACAACTCTTATAACAGAAAACATTTAATTAGGGTGGCTCACAGTTTAGAGGTTTAGTCTGTGATAATCATGGTGGGAAATGGTAGCATGAAGGCAGACATGGTGCTGGAGAAGGAGCTGAGAGTTCTACATTTTGATCCCAAGGTAACAGGGAGCACACTGTTAACTCTGGGCATGGCTTGAGCATAAGAGACCTCAAAGCCCGCCCCCACAGTGACCTCTTCTAACAAGGCCACGCCTCCCAGTAGTGCCACTCTCTGTGAACTTACGGGGCCAATTACACTCAAAGGCCCACTGGAGGAGAGAAAATACTTCCATATTGCAGTCTATCATCAAAGGAAGTCAGAACAGGAACTCAAACAGGGCAAGAACCTGGAGTCAGGAGCTGATGCACAGGCAATGGAGGTAGGGGGGGGCTTACTGGCCTGCTCCCTCTGTCTTGCTCAGCCTGCTTTCTTATAGAACCCAGGACCACCAGCCCAGGGATGACACCACCCACAATGGGCTGGGTCCTACTCCATCAATCACTAATTAAGAAAATTCTCTAGAGCAATACTTTTTCTCTTTTTTTCTTTTATTTCCTTTCTTCTTTATATTTATTTATTTACTTTTCAAGACAGGGTTTCTCTGTGTATGTTTGGAGCCTGTCCTGACACTTACTCTGTAGACCGGGCTGGCCTTGAACTCACTGCCTCCCAAGTGCTGGAATAAAAGGTGTGCACCGCCAATGCCCACTGGAGCTCCATTCAGACTCTCCAGTTTACGTCAGATGATATAAAGCTAGCCAACACAGTGCCAATGATCGCTTTTAAATGCAGAATCGAAAGCTCAGAAACAGTGAGCAACTTGCCTAACTCACAGAGGGATAAAGTTGTAGCATTGGCTTCTAAACAAAGACAGTTTTACTCTAAGACAGGGGTCAATAAACCTGTTCTACAAAGGACCAGCCATAAAGTCACTGACTCAGCCAGCCAGGTAACCCTTTGCTGTGATACAGACAGCCAGTAGATATGTCAATGAAGAAACGTGGCTATGTTTGAATAGAACCTTATTTATAGACATTGAAATTGAAATGACATGTAATCCCATGTGTCACACATATTAGCTATTTCACATTTATTTCTAATCTGGATGGAGTTGTTCACTGCATTTTGGTGTGTTCTTTTTACCTTTCCACAACTTTAAGATGCAAATATAATTGCTAAATTATGGGCTGTATAAAAATTGGTGATGGGGTGTATTTGGCTCATAGACTAGCTAAAACCAGGACTGGTGGAAAGAAGGAAGGAAAAAGAGGAATAAAGAAGAATTAAATGAAATAAAATGGGAAAAAGAGTGCCCTGTATTATTTTTTTTGGGGGGGTGCAACAGTAACTCATGCGGATTCTTTCCTCTAGCTGTTACCCCATGTGTGGTCAGTGCTTTAGGATATGTTAGTAAATGTAGTTCTTAATGTATTGTTTATTCCTCAGTGTCCTGCATGAGGTTGCCTGGTGTCTTTCTTAGATTGAGAACATCCATGAAGCTAAATCTAGTTTTAGCACTCTGATCTCAGTATTTCTTTTGACTTAGTAGTTTCTCCCTTTCTCTAGTATTTACTTTTAGCATATGAAGAAAATATCGACTCTGTTACTAATATGTTAAAATATGTTGAAACAATGGATGCTCTAAAAGAAAAAAATCTCACATTCGGTAATGCTATACCTCTTTAAAGAGTCATTAAATTTATCAAAACTGTGTTTATTATAAAACAGATTCTCACCTTTCTTTTTCATTAAGAAGTAGATTATGAACTTACCAAAATTGCAGCTTATTGTTATAATAGAATTCCAAAAAAATAATATAAGTATGCCTATAGAAAACTTAGATTTTTATGAATATTCTTTCTAAACTTTAGTGAAATGAGAGAAATTGTGGTACTATAGCTTATAACTGGTTTTTTAGTGATGATTAAAAACACCACTTATTTTTACCATCTTGGTGGTACTTACAGATATCCGAGAAATCCATCCTCTAAAGTCAGGATCTCTTGGCTATGGATGCTCTGAATGGCAAGTTACTCAGTCTCCAAGTCTAGATCTCTTCAACTCTGAGTTGGTTAAAAATATTTACCCATCAGGTCGTTTTAGAAACTAAATGTGATAATACAGTTTAGTCCTTGTTACAGAGAGATTATATAATAAATAATACTTTTTGTATCATCTTAGGCCCAGACTGTCGTGATTCCTTTGATATGAAGAAAGCTGAGAGAACCTAAAGTATCTAAAGTATCATAAACATTGGTCTTGTGAATAGTTTATATAATGCCCTCCATCATTAATTTGTGCCTGTGGCTTAATATTGTATTAAAAAAATCACACCTAAAAAGCAATAGCTAAAAATACTGTAAAATTATGCTGAAAGATTTAAGATTGCCACTTTTGTATGTCAAAACAGTTCAATATTGGTAAATTTTATAAGCATGAAATTTTATAATCATCATCACAAAACGAAGATGCTGTTTCTGAGACTCCTGTGTGCTGTATGATAATGGATGACATGGGTTGTTAGCCTATAGTGTAGACTCATTTACCTTTGCTGTTAAAATGCATTCTGAAAAGGTATTTCTTGGGTTCGGGCTATTGTTCAGTGGTAGAACAGTATATTGCTTAGTATATGGGAGGCCTTGGGTTAAATTCCCAATATTGCTCCACAGGGTCTACTTGAAGGATAGATCACTTCTTAAGAGCCTAGAGTCAGGATTAGTCTAGTCTTCTCATTCTCTCTCTGTCTCTCTCTCTCTCTCTGTCTCTCTCTCTCTCGTGTGTGTGTGTGTGTGTGTGTGTGTGTGTGTGTTTCACTCTTTCTGGGACAGCACAGAAACAAGTTCCACGCGTGACAGGATGACTGGTCTCTCTCAAATCTCCCATCTTTACTTTTAGAGCACTCCCCCCCCCACACACAGCCAGATTGGACTGTTCTCACTAACACTGTCTCAGAAATAAAATCAAATATTTTATTTCCCTTCATTCAACATTTACTTCAAAGTCAGTCCTCTCCCTCCTGTGCACCAAGTAAGTTGTAACCAAAAATAGAGAGACATCTGCAGGCAACAGAGCTTGGGACCTCAGGTTCTGATAGTTCCTGAGGAACAGAGGTTTGGCGGGGCTGGAGTAGAGGTGGTGTTATTTTTGTTTGTTTGTTTGTTGAAAAAGAAAAGGTGTGAAGAACTTTTTAAGCTAATAATTTTTTAAAGCTTTGTCCTGGTTATAGTTAATGGTATTTAGTTTTTAGTAGGCAACAGAACAGTATCATGTTTGAAGGAAACCGTGTTTTGGGGGATTTTCTGATTTCTACTGGAATGTAATCACCATTAAAATGGGATTTTGTCTTATTTGCTGCAGAATTTCCAACCCATGTGTTCTCTGGAAAATGAGAAATGCTCACTAAGTGTCTGTAGAATGGAGAGGCAATTATTAAAGGAAGACTGTGGACACGGACACCCAGGAGCACAGTGATCAGAGAGCTGATTACTGTTCTGCCCCAGTGAATCCCTCCCTATGCACAAGTAGGAACAGCGAGGGAAATAACCCACAGGTCAGTCAGACAAAGCAGGGCTTAGTAATATGGACATGGCAGGAGCGTCAAGATAATGCGATCATTGTCACTTTCATGCCGGTAATGAGCAAGGAAGGGAAAACTGGACAATCCAGTCAGATCATTATTCTTAAATAGACAGGATTCAGAAGGTTCGATAAGAAAAGAGAAACGATTCTGTAGGCCAATATTTGGAATAAAAGGAATGAAGTCACATGAGATTCGAGACGTTCTCAGAACAAGATTCTGATCTTTCCCCATGCCTTCATTTAGCTCGAGTAAATGTGTGGGGCCTGATGGGCAGCATTTCTTATCTGGGGCGTTTGGGATTGGGCACTTCTGGTGTGTGTGTGTGTGTGTGTGTGTGTGTGTGTGTGTGTGTGTGTGCGCGCGCGCGCGCGTATCCTGTGCTGTGTGTGTGTGCGCGCGCATATCCTGAGCACACACTAGCAAGGATTGCTCTGCTGAAAAACACGCCAGGTCTTGTCAGACTAGGAACCACGCAACAGAAAAGCAGAGGGTGAGGAGACTCCGAGGCTTCTGAAAGCTTGTAGAAAGTACGGAGAACGGTAGGGAAGCGGTGCAAAATCAGCTCACTGTGCTTTTGACAAGAGCTGAAGTCTCAGGGTAACAAGAAACCTGAAGTGAAAAGAGTGCAGTGCCCATCCTGGCTTGTGGGAACAGGAGCCGAGAAGGGAATGGGCATGCGCAAACATCAGGGCACTCTGGTGTCTTACAACTTCCGTACATTTTCTCCATGTAGGCAAACAACCTTCTGTTATAAAGAGAACATTTTTTAGGGAGGCAGAGAGTAAGAAGGAACTTTATTGCTCAGAAGTTCTAAAGTAGGTAAATTTCATATTGAAAAACATGGGGGAAATTAACAAAGGCACAGCCATGTCTTCCTAAATCTTTGAACCACTCCTTGAGGGATGTCTCACAGAGCAGCTAATCAAACTTTCAAAGAACATTTTCATAAAGAAGTGACGTTATAAAAGTGATGAGCTTCTTGGTGAGGAGATCTGGAAAATGATGGACGCCTGCAGCGGAATCCACCAAAATCCACTGACCTTGAGTCCTCTCAGTATAAATGACTCACTAATACTCAACAACAGCAAGACCAAAAATGCTACCCAGAAATGGTAATCAAGCCTTCTATAGCAGTCCCTGTATAATTATGTTTGAAGCATTATAATTAGTCTGCTATCCTAAGAAACAATAGCATGGTAGATATGGACAGTTTTCCACAAAATACTATATCCACCTGATATCTCCTCTGCTCCACCCACTCCACAGACTCAGTTTTCATCTTGCTCTAATAATTACAAAAGTAATGACTAAGCAGTTTACCAGGTAGCTATTTTAAGCTCCACCACAACAGTAAAGTCAAAGTACGGTTTTGGGGCACACAGCACTGTTTTAAAGATGAAGAGGGCGCTGTAGACGAGGACGGCATTGTCTCAGCCCATCCTCCCAGACAAATGTGCAGCTCCACCAGTACTAACACAGAGCCGCGCTGAGCACAGACACCCGGGCCGTGCATCAGCTTCCGGAGGCTGCTTCAACGCCACACGGAGGAAGGCAGAAATGCAGGGTGACGAGTCCGTTCTATACAGCTGGGGATTCGATCGATGACAGTTTCGGCTAATTAAGAAATGTTTAGGAGTTCAAGAAAGGAGACGAGTTTCATGAATTAAAATTAAATTAATAGGCAGTCATTGCATCAATATTATTTCAGACCATAATTTCCTGATGAAAGTCTTGGTTCATTTGTGGAAAATTCAGATAGTGTCGTCGGGCAAAGGGCATGCTAAAACAATTTCTTTCCAGAATTAACAATGACATATTCTCACATTGCACATGTCATAGTTATACTTTGGTGGCTCCAAACCCTGAACAAATGGAAACTTATCTAATTTATCTTATGGTGATCTTCCCTTTAAAGGAGATATACTCTTCGGAAAATCTAGCTATATTTGAGAGAGAAGCAAATGTGACATAGAAAAGATCATTAATAACATTCAACTAGGTTCCTCTTTAAAGTTGGCACTGTCTGTTCTCAAAGTGCAGTCTGTGTGAACTGTAACTTTAAGTGCAAATTCATGAGAGTACAGAGTCCAGCTTGTGCTTAGGAAACTATGAACTCCTTAGCAGTAGAAGTGATTTGATCTAAGCCGTACCACAATGAGCGCTCAGAGTCTGGGACGTGCTAACAGGGAATGCTGTTTCGCTTCCTAAGGGTGAAGGTAGAATTTTGTGTTTGTTTGTAATTAGTAAACTTGTGAGTATAGGACCCTGACTTTATCTTAATCATAAGACAAAACCATCAAGAAAACATCAAAATGCCTGTCATGTTGGCGCTAAGAGATTGAAGTCAGTCTGGCCTGGAATCGCCTCTCAGAATGATCACAGCCAACCAACCCACAGAGAACTGGTAAATGTTGCTCACTCCAGAATGGTTGCCTATGTGCTTAGGGCCTCCAATACCAAAATAAAGAAAAATAGTTCCCAGACATAAGAAAGTGGAAAATTCCATAGATTGTTTTGTGTGTATTGAGAGAGGAAGACATTATATAGCCAGTTATATGTATGTAGAAATCAACATGTCTATTTGAAGTTCATAAAATATAAAGCTCATGTCACAGTTAGAACCAGTCAAGTAGAATTTGAAATCTTTTCTTCCTTTGCAATAATATTAACATTTCAAGCCTACCCATACTCAAAACCTCTTGCTTTGCCTGAATTTTCTACTCTGAAACCAAGAGGAATCACACTTTACAAAGAGTCTCAATGATATTAGCTCAACTTTTTTTTTAAATCTCAGAATCTTCAAGTATATAAAAAGATCAATTTAGCATGATTTCACAAGTATTTCCCTTAACTAAGCTCATTATTTTAGAACTGCCTGTTTGCTAATATAAAAGCATTTAAGTAGCTTAAGAAAAGTTGAGCGAATAAAGAAGGTAGCTTTTTACAGCCAGGACTTACCTGAAGAATTGAAATGGAACAAGACCCTTTTAAGCCTCCCGGGTCTGGGCCGCTCTCCTCGAGGGACAGCTGAGTCACTGCAGCCTATATTCCCAAACTCTGAAAGAAAATCAGGAAGCTCCATCTGTGCACATAATGGCCTGCATAGTGTAAGAAAGTACCGTTTCTTGGCAACTAGAAAACAATCCTTTTCAATTAACTCACAGCAACTGGCCCACATTTGTTGTTACACACAGAGGGAAGAAAATGTCCTAAGAGCTGAAAAGAGGCCGGCCACAGCTCAAGTCTGTTCACTCAGAGAGCATTTTCAGTTAGAAGACAACCCATTCCAGTAGCCTCCCTCCTAAGATCATCTAGGAACGTACCCATTTCACTTTGTTGATGCATACTCGTTAGCCAAAGCCCTAATCCCGAATGTTGCGTGTTATCTAAACGAAGAGAAGCCGATGAGCGGTTCTAGCTAACCAGAGGTCTGTTGTGTTATGCTGGTCTTGGTTATTCCCATTTTCCTTCCTAAAATATCAACATGAGTGTCATACCAGTGTTCATTAGGATACACAGGCCAAACTGCTACGTGTCGTGTCCTCTTAGCTGCTGAAGACGGCTTAGCTCCGACACCGATTTAGCTGATAGGAAGCAAGGCCAGCTGTACGAGATCAGTCTCACTCTAATTTGACAGTTGTGGAGAATTCACAGATACTTGTGAGAATCTGACGAGTTGTGGATGTTCTTAAGATGTCCTGTGGTGCCCATAGGAGAACTTCGACTTAAAAAAATTTAGAGGGAAGATATAAATCATCTAATTTATTTTTAAAATATAATATAAATTGTCTAATATTTTCAAAATCACTAAATCTCTCCTAGTTGTCATGTTAAATTATACTTAAAAAATGAACAGACAATAAGGATAATTTCTATATGCAAGCAAAGTCAAAACTTGTATTTTTTTCTTCATTGCCCCTCCATTTTACCAGGATTGAAAGTGTTCTTTTACCTCCATCAGCTCTCTTCAAAATTCTCCTTTATAATGTGAATTTCTCTCAAAGATGTCAACCTTGACTTCCTATCCTTGACAGGTAATTCTTCTTAACTTTGTCAGTATCTTATCACAAAGCCTTCTCTTTGTAAGTGGGAACTTGAGGCGGTATTGTGAGCTGGTGAAGGTGATGTATTTGAGTAGACCGTCTGGCACCTTCAGCTCAGACTCTAGACAGCTGTGTACACTTTCCATGGGCAGACCTGGCTGGGATAATTTTACAAGTGTTTCCTCAATCTTACCTCGGACTCTTCACTGGCTCTATGACCTCGGGCAGATTTGTTAAACGTTTTGTGTCCAGGTCCCTTATCTGCCAAGTGAAGGTAGTAACACGCACATCATAGGAGAATGTGAGGGTTGACTAAGGCCACGTGTGCAAAAGTAAGGTCCATCAGATGGTAAGTGTTTAAAGTCAAGGGATATAATTAATACTGTGCCGTTACTAGTATTCCTAAACTTGGTGAATAATCAATACATTTATTACAAGACTCACAACTTTCCTTCTTATAGTCTTAAAATGTATGGCCATTGACTTCTTCACTGAATGTATTTAAACACCACCAGCAAAGCCGAGTATTTAAGAGGAATCATATAGAAATCCAGTTTTCATAAAGTGTGATCATTGTGCTCATATCATCTCCATTGTAGAAGGTGTGTTTAATCTTACTCCAAGCTTCAAGCCCAATCCATGATGTCTCAGTTAAAATTTTATACCCTGTCTCTGCTTGGAAATAATTCAGAATTGTTAGAAACCGCTAAATAAACTTATCTGGTCGGGAGGGATTTGGCTCCATGTTTATTGACTTTGCACAGGGCAGTGGTCCCTTGTTCATTATTTTGGATAGTGTTAATTTGCCTCAGTATCTTAAAGTAGAAAATACGGCAGGGGAAATTAAGCAGTGAAATCTGAAAAGGGAAAAATAATCCAATAGGACAAGCTTTGTGTAAAGATGCTGAAGTCTGTAAGTTGTAACAGATACCCTCCAGCAAGTCAACTGGGTAGCCTGGTGTTTTCTGGAAGCTTGGCTGTGATGTGGATGTAGGGTTTCAGGACTGTGGGGAAACTACTCCTGATCATGAGCGCCACCACAGCCCTGCCAGTCCTCTCAGAGCCACGACTCTGGGCAGCTTTACCTATAATTCAGTTAAAATGTTGTGAAATAATTTTGAATTGGAGACATTAGCATACAGACAAAATTTAAATCAATACTACTATACAAAAATATAGATATACCACAGATAATCCTTTCATAATTCATAAAAGAGGTATTCAGATACATGTTGGCTTTCTTGGACTGCCAGCTCCCAAACCATGATATGGAGGCATAATATTAGTCATGAATGCTTGGCCTTATCTCATGCTGGCCCTATTAGCTCTTATAACTTAATTTAACCTGTTTCTTGTCATCTGCATTTTGCCTTAGGACTTTCTAACCTTTTTTCATTCTGTAAGTCCTACTTTCCTGCTTCCTTCATGTCTGTCTTGTTGGTGACTGCCTGGCTGACCCCAGACATGTCCCTCTTTTTTTTCTCCGTCTCTCTCTCAAGCCTCAATTTCTCTTCCTACTTATTCTCTCGGTCTGCCAGTCATACCTATCCCCTTTACTGCCTCGCTATTGGTTATTCAGCTTTCTGCTAGACCAATCAATTGCCTTAGGCAGGGAAGGGGCCCGGCAGCACATCTTAGCATTGCTAACAAATGTGGCAAAGCAAAAGCAATGCATCTTTATAGGCTTGACAAGTGTTCTTTCCACAGCAGATGTATGCCATAGAGATTGATGAGGCTGCACTTTGACTCCTGCGGAGAGTCTAATGATGAAATACTTCTCACAATAAAATATCTTATAAACAGAGTCCATTTATTCTAAAACAGAAGATTGTAGTCTGAAAGCCAAATGTTTTCAAGTTCTTCTGGAAGCAAAGAACAAAACTGAAATTAAGATACAGCTTGGTTTTTATTAGAAATAAGTTATTTCTACTTTCTAAGATTTTTAATCTTCAAAATCAAAGAGAGAGAGAGAGAGAGAGAGAGAGAGAGAGAGAGAGAGAGAGAGAGAAGTGACCAGGGAAACTTTAGAAACATGCAAATTTCTTAAGATCCTGTCCCAAAGAAATTAATATCTTCAGGAAAACCAAGAAATCTACATTTCAGTAGACTCTGGCACTGATGTCTTGGAGAACAACACTTGAGAACTGGAGATTCAGGAAAATACAGGTAGATAGGAGTCTTGACCTGTCTAAGAGCTGAGAAATCTATAGGGTTTCAAACAGAGGAAAGTGGTCAAAAGGGTGGAAGGGGATGTGCACGCAGCTGACATGAGCCAGAGAATAGACTAGAGAAGAGAATAACTTCTTTTTTTATATTTTTAATTGATTTTTATTGAGCTCTACATTTTTCTCTGCTCCTGTCCCTGCCCCTCCCCTCCCCTTCTACCCTCTCCCAAAGTCCCCATGCTCCCAATTTACTCAGGAGATCTTGTCTTTTTCTACTTCCCATGTAGATTAGATCTATGCATGTCTCTCTTAGGGTCCTCATTGTTGTCTACATTCTCTGGGATTATGATTTGTAGGCTGGTTTTCTTTGCTTTATGTTTAAAAATCACTTATGAGTGAGTACATATGATAACCGTCTTTCTGGATCTGGGTTACCTCACTCAAAATGATGTTTTTTAGGTTCATCCATTTGCCTGCAAATTTCAAGATATCGTTATTTTTTCTGCTGTGTAGTACTCCATTGTGTAAATGTACCACATTTTCCGTATCTATCCTTTGGTCAAGGGGTATTTAGGTTGTTTCCAGGTTCTGGCTATGACAAACAAAGCTGCTATGAACATAGTTGAGCACATTTCCTTGTGGCACGATTGAGCATCCTTTGAATATATACCCAAAAGTGGTATTGCTGGGTCTTGAGGAAGGTTGTTTCCTAATTTTCTGAGAAATCACCACACTAATATCCAAAGGTGCTGTACCAGCTTGCACTCCCACCAGCAATGCAGAAGTGTTCCCTTTACTCCACATCCTCTCCAGCATAAGTTGTCATCAGTGTTTTTGATCTTGGCCATTCTTACAGGTGTAAGATGGTATCTCAGAGTTGTTTTGATTTGTATTTCTCTGATGACTAAGAATGTTGAGCATTTCTTTAAGTGTCTTTCAGCCATTTTAGATTCCTCTGTTGAGAGTTCTCTGTTTAGGTCTGTACTTCATTTTTTTATTGGATTATTTGTTCTTTTGATGACCAATTTCTTGAGTTCTTTGTATATTTTGGAGATCAGACCTCTGTCTGATGTGGGGTTGGTGAAGATCTTTTCCCATTCTGTAGGCTGTCGTTTTGTCTTGTTGACCGTGCCCTTTACTTTACAGAAGCTTTTCAGTTTCAGGAGGTCCCATTTATTCATTGTTTCTCTCAGTGTCTGTGCTGCTGGGGTTCTATTTAGGAAGTAGCCAATGTGGTCAAGTGTACTTTCCACTTTCTCTTCTATGAGGTTCTGTGTGTCTGGCTTTATGTTGAGGTCTTTGATTCATTTGGACTTGAGTTTTGTGCATGGTGATAGATATGGATCTATTTTCAGAGAAATAAAATCTTAAGAAAAGATAATCAGCCTCCAAAACGTGTTATGAGAATAACTTCTTGAAAGACTTTCACACACACAACTGCTATGCTTTCTGACTGTGTCTGAAACGCCATTCAGAGTGTGCGGTAGAGCCTGAGTCCTTGCAGCTACCCTCACCCCCTCCTCACGTGGCTACTCTCACCCCCCTCCTCACGTGGCTACTCTCACCCCCTCTTCACGTGGCTTTACGTGGCCTGCCGCTCCTGCCGCTTGTCCCTTAAGTGCAATGGCTTCTACTTCTTACACTCTCCATAACTTTTAATAAACTACCTTCTCAAAACCTTTGGGAGGTGGCCCCAAATATTCAACTTCTGCCCATTCCCACTGATACTGTTTTTCTTTCCTCCTAATTTTCTTTGTCATTTATTAATTAATGCCCTTATATTGGCATTGCTTGTGTTTCTGTCTCCCCTGCTACACTGTGAGTTTCATATGGAGGGAGGGATGGTGATCTGTCTTATTTAATGATGTCCCTCCCATATAGAATGGTGTCTGGCTTCTGTAGCTGTTGTTGCACAGAATTAGAAATACAAAGCTTGACATGGACACATAGCTCCATGGCAGAGCACTTGCCTACAGTATGTGAGGCCTTGGATTATATTCTAGTCCTGAAGCTACAACAAGGCAACCAAGTATCATATGCTAAGTGTAAGCATAAAGAAGAATTATTCGGTATTAGAAATAAAAGCACAACACTTAAGAATTTTTAAAAATTCCTGTTTGTCCTTCTAGGGAAAGGTCAGAGTAAGGGAACCCCATCCAGAGCTATAATGCTTCCAGGCACATTGTGTTCCCGTCTTCACAGAGGTGAGCTTGGGGAGTTAGTGTTTAACCCCATTGAAAGCTACCAATTGTGTCACATTTACCTTGGGGGATGAAAAACAGGAAGCATTTATCAAGGTACATAGATTTCATAAGTAATATTTTAAATGGCAATGTGCATAGTATTAAAAGAATTGCTTTCAAGTACAACAGAATTAAGGCAAAATAAAAATCAGTCTTTGTGAAAGCCTTTCAAAGAACACAGAGCTTTTTCATTTGTGACCGATTTTTTACAGACACAACTAAACTATGTTACTGTTGCTTGAACAAAACTCTGATAGAAACCAGCCTTTAGTAATAGAAATAAGTGTTCTACTTAATAATGGTGAGAGTATTGAACCTTTAGGCAGGCTCAAAAATCAGATATCCTTCCTACAAATGCCATGAGATGCATGGAAGTGTTAGAAAGTCCCTAAGAGAATAACTCAGACAGCCAAGGGCTTTCTGTGTAACCAGAGGACCTGAGTTTGATCCTCTGAACCCATGCAACAAATCCAGGCAGGACAGCACACCTGTAAGCACAGCTCGGGGAAATGTAGACAGATTCCCGGAGCACAGTAACCAGCCAACCTGGCCTAACTGAGTGAGCTCCAGACCAACGGAGCACCTGTCTCAAAAAGCAGGGTGGCTAGATCCTGAGGAGGTACACTCATGGTTGTGTTCTGCTGCACACACGTGCGTGCACACACACACACACATGCATGCACATACGCATATGCACACACACAGTTGCGCACGCGCATGCACGCACACATACACACACACACTGCACAGATTGAGTTGGGACCAGAGGGGACAGCCTGTTTCTGACTTTCTACTGTGTTGCTGTGTGCTGTGTGCCAGAGATATGGCGGTATTAAAATGATAACTACCCGCACATGCCTCCTATCGTTGCACTCCTGCTTCCCCCTGCTTTCACTCTTCGAAGATAAGGATCAGCATCAATAAATCATAACCATCACTTCTATGCTTCACTTCCAATAATATTCTCTATATGCTCAGAAGCGTTCTCTCCTTCGTTCCCTTCTCTCACACAGCGCACAGAACCCACTCATGTGTGCTCGCTCTCGTCTCACTTGTGAATTTATATCCAGATCTGACGGGCGAACTGCACGAGCTGCCTTATTTCACCCTTGAGGCGACCGTATGTGGTCAGTGCTTTATCCTTCGCTACACATGAGGACAGGTGAAGTAAATTTCCTAAGCTCAAAGTTATTCATGAGAGAAACTTAAACTAGATTTTAATTCACTCTGAAACCCACATTTTTCAACCACCTTTCCTCAGTCTCTGCCATATCCAACAAACAATTCTTCCTGAACCCCACGCTGCTTTGCGTGTGTGTTAAACACATAGTCACATAAACTAAAATACTTTAAAAAGCTACTGCTTATGACTCTTTGAATTTCATTAGTACAAGTAATGGAGGGGGTGTTTAAACAGCATCAAGTGCTTAAGGACAAAAAAGCAAACATTTTTATGCACGGTCTTTCGTAATGATGTTCAATTTAGACCTAATCCTTTTAGCCCAGAGATGGTAGAGTGACATTCTAAGCAAATCTCATTGTGTTGTGTTTGCTGCCATCACGGGTATTTAAAGGACGAAATTCTTGCTGGCAGATGGACTTCTGGGCTTCACTATACATGCACCACAGAAAGTTTTTGTTTCAGAAGTTTAAACATGAAGCCAGAAGCTTCTCAGTAGATATCTCCACATAGAAATACAGTAACCAATTGGGTAAGAGAGTTAATAAACAATAATAAAGCCTTTTTTAAACAAGCATTTGTCTAGTTTATGAATTTGAGTGATAACTTTAATGTACACTTAGTGAAATGTACCCTAGCTTAGAGTCTAGGTAATTAGTCCTAGAATAAAAAATATTCCTATTGCTCTTCTTCACATTATTTTTTTTATTCTCAACACCGAATAAAGAAATATATCCACCTGGTTATTTGTGGCTGATGCTGATCCCTACAGATTCATCCTTGATGTTTTAAGATCACTTACATATCATGAGGCTTCTACAAGGTTATAATGCCATATATTTTAGTTTAGGAATCTGTTATTTTTTTAATATAAACAAAATATCTAACAATGAAATACTATGTCTTGATCATAGCATTTAAAATGTACCAAGAAAACATCAGGGTTGGCTGTTACTTTTTACATGCTTAATTCATATCAGGTCGCCATAGTGGGAAAACGGCGGTGTGATCTGTCTTCTGGATCTCAAAGATACGAGACCTCAGTGCTTCCTAGTTTATCATGATCCATATACTTCCTTTTTCCCCTACCCAAATTCACGGCTTCCACAAATATCTCTGGGACATGTATGGGTCGGCACTGTCACAAGAGTGACTTTATGACTATGTTGACAACAGAGGGTAAGAAAAACATATGATTCTCTAGTACCTCTCAACTTCCAGCAAAGGAGATAACACGGGGTCCTGAGTTGTTATGTTAAAGTACAGGTACCAGAAGCTGCCATGACACGAGGAAGTAAGCTCGGCATAGAGAGCGTGATGGCCGATCTTGGCTGACAACAAATGGATTCCTAGAACGCTAGCCATGAGAGTACACTGTGGACATGGAGTCTGGCAGACTCTCCTGTGACTGGAGCTCTGGCCAATATTGATTACAACTAAGGGTTCCCATAGGATTTGCTCATTTGAATCATTCCAATAACCAAAACAAAACAGGATTCTGAGCAAAGACAGCTGAATGTTGTTTTATGTGAGCAGATTTTAGATGGATTTGCTAAATACTCACAGAATTTTGTTGCCTGGAATTAAGGTCTTACCAGAACCAGAAAGTCTCACAGACACTATCACTCAAGGCTGAAAGCAGCCTGAAACGTTATCAACGTCTGGAACATGGGAGGAGGTGGGTATGTAATGTCTGGAAGGTTAAGGAATCATTTATCCATAGGAAGTAGAAATGTGCCTAGTGAACTAGTGGATCTGGCTAATGATTCTTCGTGTGTAAATGTTGGAAATGAGTTTCTTTTAGCGGGACACCACCATACAGTGAAGGCAAACAGGGGACAAAGACAAAGTTGTCCAATCTTATCAGAGTGAGAACAAATAGAAATGGGTCAGAGTTCGCTGTGTTTCATAATAAGATTGTTTCTTATCTCTAGTCTCCTCTAGGAGAAAACTCTGAAACATAAATAAAAGTACTGGGGTAACAATCAAGACAAGAGAGCAGTCCAAAAGCAAGTCAGAGGGAATATCAAGTGTGTGATGATGAAACCTTTTTTAATACATTAGTACGCTTTAAGGTGACTTTTCAGAGACTCTCAAAGCTTTCAGCTGATTTGCAGGATGTCCCTCAAAGAGCATCTACTTAAAATAATGGCATTTTTAGAATTTTAAAGAAAAGTTTTCCATACCTAACATATAAGCGTACCCACGGCAGAAATCATTGGCGTCAGCTTTATTGTTTTACACAGGGACTCACTGTTCAAGCAGAAACTACCTTGAACACTTTAAGTCAAACACAAGCTTGTTTAAACACATTGGTTTTCCTCAGCAATTTAAAATTTCCCACACTCATATGTTCTGGAAAAGAAAATCAATCATTCTTTTCATAACCCAGGTAAGGGCTGATTTTTTCGAAGTTTTCCTCTGTGCATGTTGAAGTGCAGCTTCATAGGAGGAATGGGATTTTCACATGGAGTAATAGTCCGTCAGGTGCTGGACACAGTCAGCTGCCAGGTGCACAGTGGACCTCTCAGTAGAAGCTGCTCCACTCACTGTTAACTATAAATTAGCCGCAGTCCTGGGAAGTCCAGTTTTAAGAACAGATAAAATGATTCTCAGTTTGAAGGGCACAGTTTAAGACACAGTAGTGATCGGTTTCTGGGACAGGGATGTGAAGGAGATTGGCAGAAGGTTTACAGGGTTTGACATTAGGGTATTCTCATGACCTCAGCCCTTTTGACTTCACTTGTGTGATGAAACTCTTGACTGCACTGAAAAGTGCCGTCAGTACTGTGGAGTGCTGTTGGGATTCATACGTCTACTTGCCCACCGTGTGTGAACAACAAGAAGACAAGCTCTCTGGAAATGTGTTGATATGATAGTCCTTGCAGTTATCCACACGGTGAGGAGCTGTTAACAGTTGGGACATCAGGTTCAGTCAGAACATGTCATTACAAGTGCAATGCGCAGTGCAGCATCATTGCGGAAGCTTTAGGGCTTGTGGGAAACCCGAGTTCTCCTCGTTAGAAAGAATTTATCCAGAAAGCAGAGAGAAAGGAGCCGGAGGCGTAGGGAGAACTGGGGTATTAGAGATATGAGTTAATGGCTTTTCCAGCTGGTAAATTCTTTAGCCAGTGGGGAGTGACGTTTAGCCTTCAGCTCTGAGCTGAGACCAATAAAAAATGGGAGCCCCGGGGA
Organism: Ondatra zibethicus; assembly: GCA_004026605.1. Taxonomy (NCBI): domain Eukaryota; kingdom Metazoa; phylum Chordata; class Mammalia; order Rodentia; family Cricetidae; genus Ondatra; species Ondatra zibethicus. The sequence goes on from PVIU01000876.1 coordinate 168,356, forward strand.
CCAACTAAGTCTACTAATTTACTTTTAGTGTACGAGATATAATTACATAGCAATTAGCTGTGGCTATCTAAACACAAACTACCTTTAATTTAGGAAGCTTCTGGAGCTATCAAAAAAACATATTCCTTCCACTTTTCAAATTTTGAAATTTCAAATATTGTACTTTCTAGCAAAGTACACCTGTGTTGGGAGTCTTTCCTTAGCCATCTAGAACCCAGGTCAGAAAATAAGGAACAGTCAAGGAGATAATTGATCCTGACAATCAAAATTGTTTTGTGGATAAGCTGGCTCATTCCTCCCATTGAAGGCTGGAATTATGCAGGGAAGGCCTGGAAACAAATCAGCCCACCAGAAGCTAGTGGTTTGGGCCAGCGTAAAGACGCCATCAGCCCAGAAGGAAGCCTTGATTCAAAGTAGAAAAGGTGACTAAATGACTACTGGGAAGTTTACCTTTTCGGACCCTGTAATCTCTTATGCTGGGATTGCTAAGCTACAGACCCCAGCTGTCCATATGTCAGAAGAAATGATGGTGTAGGGACACCGTGATGATTTGAATAGAGATGGCTTGCCATAGGTAGGCTAGTGTTCTGGAAGCTTGGGATCTGTCATGGTTAAGATGAAGGACTCGTGAGCAAAATTAGGTCATAGAGCTTCTTGAGAAGTGATTGATACCAGCCTCTCGAGAGTGGATTTGGTTTCATGGGACTACATTAGTACCTAACATTACTGGACTTTTCTGCTCTTCACAAGGACTCATTCTGTAATTCCAGTCACCGTACTTTGGCCCATGATACACTCAGCAGATACGGCTGCTTAACTTGACTATTATAGCTTCCAAAGCCATGAGTCAAAATAGATGTCAGTTGTTTGTAAATATGCACCCCATATGCATGTCCTTGTTATAGCAGCATAAAAGAGACCGTGCTTTAGGCTGGGGCAGTGTTAGTCCTGGCAGGGATGACTAGCGTGTATAGGGAGGGTGAGATAGTTCCAGAATCCAAGTTGTAGGGTAGGTCCAGAAGAAATACCTCAAGACCAGTCCAAATCATCAACGAGTCGGCTGTCTGACGGGCCCAGGAGAGGGTGAGGCTGAGCAGTGCCATCAATGCTCCATGTTGTCTTTTATTTATACCCAAAGGAGTGAGCAAGTAGCTGCATTCTCTCTTCTCAACATTCAGTGTTCTTGTGTGCCAGCCAGGACCCCTGTCTCCCACATAGCATCTTTTTTAATGGACTGGAATCTTAGATTCGGGGGCTCACAGTGTGCCCCACTTCGGGAGCCTCCTTTAATACAAAGAAGCTGTCTGCACCAAAGCTGTGTGTGCCCTTTTCCTATGACTCATGGTGTATTAAGGAATAAAGGGTTTCCCCCACCTGAACAAATCAGAACACCTGTGGATGGCTAACACACCTCCAGAAGTACCTGTGGGCTGGTCTAGGGCTGTGCTCCCTTATCTCACGGGTCAGCCTTCCATCTGCTAGATGATATTCAGAATTAAATTCTCTATGAGATTTTTAACTTAGAGAGAAAAAAAAAGACTCCAACTTTTTACAACCAGTATTCCCAATTTTGCCCTATTCATTTCGATACCATTTATTAATTTGTAATGTACGATATATTTTACTCTTAGGTATGTTTCTCTTTGCCACCTACTGTTAGAATATAAACTGCAGACAGCAGCTTTAGTGTCCTTTTTATTATGCATCTTTCTTACCTTCCCCCTCTTCCCTCTTCTCCATCATGTCAGAAATATCCAGGGTAGTTCCTTGTACGTAATGGGTATAAAGTTCATACTTGTGGGCTTTTAAAGAAAGAAGACAAATGTGTAACATATAGGATGGAGGGATACAGGAAGGTCAGTGAGGAAAGAAGCATCCGATCTAACGCTGCTAATGTTTAAAGTTTAAACTTTGCCGTGTTTAAAGTCCTGCTGTGGCAAACTCCATGGTGTTTTCATTTCAGAACATGTAACTGCTCTAAAAATTCATTGTTTCAGCATTTTGCTCTCACATGCTGATCTCTGTGGTGAGCCCTTCAGAAATGCTTTTACTGTAATTTTCATATTTCTGTTTTTCTACATGACATTATAGTATGTCCTGTCTTTATCTGTCGGGTGTTTACATGGGTGCATATGGGGCTCACAGCAGGGGTTGGAATGGTCAATATTTATATCCATGTGCAGCCCCGGAAATAGTATATCAAAGTTCAGGTTTGAATGGCCTCTGGAGGGGATTCATCACTTCATATCCTAAAATGAGTATATAGCTCAAAAACATTAAAACACCCATTGATTGTATTCATACAGTAATTTGGATTAAGAATGCGTACCTCAATTTTGGGCTGCAGGATACAACCCCCTGGTCTTCCTGCTACTAGCTGTATGGTTTTCAGCATGAGTTAACAGTCTGAGCTTCTATCCTGACCTCATTGTAACTTTGTGAGCACAAAATGATGATTCTGGCCAGGACTTATCAGAATGTATGACTTAGCAAGGATTCAAGCGACAGCTATTGCTATTATTAGTGTTTATAAGATCCTATTTTAAAATCAGTTATTGAAACCTCAAGTAATTCCCTTTGCAACTATCTTACTATATTTCTATATATGACTACATGACATAGAAGGGTAGACCCGGATTGATCATGTGAAGTTATCCTGAGATAAGAGAACTTAACTCCCATGGGAAATCCATCACTGCTTACTCATTTGTTCACAGATAAGTACTTTCACTTGTCCCTTGCACGCACATGCACACATACACACACACATGAGGGGGGATACACACATATACTGACTCCAATGATTACCTCCTTTGAGGAAGTATACTCAAAATTATAAGTTTTGCCACACTGAAGCACTGATTTTGAGACTAGGGCACCCCACCCCCTAAGTGTTCACAGCAGTGTGGGTCTCTTCTACTCTTGCTATTGGACATGATTCCATGGCTTTGAAAGACTGACACGCAAGGTGTTCCCCAGATGTAAGCTAATCTCCCGCTCTTGTCTCCTGTCAACACATTTCCCTGCTACCAATGTCCCCCTGTCTCTACCTCACTTCACAAAGAGTTCGGCTTCTCTAGCACCAGAGTCTTCATTGGAAGATCTCGACCATGATTATTGTAACAGGCCATGTGTTTCATATTAATGATCAGCTTGACAAAACCAAAAATCATTAGGAAAGACAAACCTGGGCGTGCTAAGGCGACCCACCCTAAGTGCTGGGCTGAATATGAAGAGCTGAGGGGACCAGCAGCACGCATCTCTCCCCACTTCCTGACTGTGGATGCACTGTGATCAGCCCCCACACGCTCGTGCTTTCACGGCTCCCCAGAGATAGTGGACTCTGCCCTGGAACTGTGAGCAGGGCTGTTTTGGTCAGGAATTATATGACAAAAAGAAAACGACTAAGCAGCATGTGGTAGTAGCTTCTCTACTCCTAGCAATGGGGTAAAAGCAGAGATGGCATTGAGCAGAGAGAACGCTCCAAATTCACTATAACCTGTAGAGAAGCCACAGAGGTGACTAATACAAGTGGCACAAGGGGATCTGTGTCCTGAAATTCGTGGTTCTTCTTTGATTTTGACTATAGTTGTATTTTATTCTTGTGATTTCTCCATAGTGTAGGTGAGAGCCTCTATGTTTTAAGGTTTGCCCATACACAGTTCAGTTTTTAAATCTACTAAAACTGATTGATTTGAAGATAAATTTAGGTTTGAATTTCTTTAAAAGAGCCAAACTGGCAAGTTTTTCATTGGCATCATTTTCTAGACAATAATAACCTCACACACTAAGTCTGCCTCACAAAATGGAATGCTGTCAGTGAGTGTGGTTGCCAGCACAGGAAGGGCCTTTGCTTCTGTGGATGTCTAGAGTGTGCTGAAGTTCTTCTAGGATGCTTTTGTGGTGCTCACCAACAACCTGTGCCCTCCTCATAGTTTTTGTCTACAGGGCTTTTGCCTCTTAGAGTTTGAAAATGTGGTACATAATCCCTCATTGACTCTGTTATCTTTCCTTTCATTGGGATCCTTGGAACACTGTGGGAATGAAAACTTAAACAATCGAATTGTCCTTCTGGGATGCTTTCTTTCACAAATCAGTGTTTGTCAAAACTATAGAATAACAAAATGACACCGACATTCTAGACAAAGGAACAGCTACATCCAGAATTATGCTAAAGCGCTGAAAGAGACCAGGCACTCGTTGTCCTCCAGATGACGAAACCGGGGCTGAGTTGTTGAGGACGGCATGCTCTGTAACTGGTAGTGGGTCCTAGTTAAGAAAAGATGCGCAGAAAGTTGGATGGTAGCCAGGTACAAAGGCTGAATTTGTAGGAGTTGCTCAAACCTTGCCTTAAAGCACTTCTGAGAAAGTGGAAGCCACTGCCTCCTTCACACCGTAGATTTAGCTCCCTTTCACTATCTGTTTCCCTTCATAACATTGACACCATATGACCAGAGATTTATCTTAGTATGAAACTGACAAAATCAACAGACATGATTCGCTCACCAGATATTTTTTTTGACTATGTCACGAGTTAGCTAAGACTAGAAAATATAAGACATAACTTTTATCAAGTAGTTCATTTTAATTTATTTATCTTTATCTATTTTACATTCCAACCACAGTTCTCCCTCCTTCCCCTCCTCCCACCCCCTCTTAGTTCCCCCTAGCCTACCCCCCATCCACTCCTCCCAAAGGGTAAGGACACGGGAGTCAACAAAACGCGGCACATTAAGTTAAGGCAGGACCAAGCCCCCTTCCCTTTGCATCAAGGCTGAGCAAGGCATTCCATCATAGGGAATGGGCTCCAAAAAGCTAGCTCATGCACCGGGGATAGGTCCTTGTCCCATTGCCAGGGGCCCCTCAAATAGACCAAGCTATGCAACTGTCTTCCACATGGGGAAGGCCTAGTTCGGTCCCGTGCAGGCTCCACAGTTGTTGCCATGAGTTTGGTTCAACTGTCTCTGTAGATTTCCCTTATCAAGTAGTTTTTAAGTACATAGAAGACACAAGTTATTATGTTACAAGGAAGAAATGCCGCCTAGTGCTCTAGCAATATTCAAGGTACTCCACAGACTCTTTATTATCACATGGTTTCAGTTGGTCCTTTCCCATGGCCTGTGCTTTTCCACCAACCCCTGAGAATACACATATGCACAAAGCCTGGGGAATTGCAGTCCTGGTAGCATTTGCTTTTGAATTTAAACACAGGTGTCTTCACTGAAAGTCCTGTCATGCTAAGCATAAAGGAAATTGTATGAACTTAGAAACAAATCTCATTATAAACTCAGAAACAAAGCTCTGGTCTCATTTAACCTTAGCAGTAGGGCATCGGTGGAGATCATTTTTATAGGAAGCAGACACATGGAGGCTGTTACCCAGCCTTTCAGATCATCCATTAATTATGGGACTGGCAAAAAAAAAACTGCTCTAACCAAGTGAATTAGGCTTTATTTTGTAATTGTAAACAAAAACGGTCAGAGTGAAGCGTTCTAGAGTCAAGAGAGAGGCACTTTTTTGCCTCCTCTGAGTTCCAGCTGCTCCACAATGAGCTGGAGAAGCTCTACCCCCTCCTCATAGACCAACAGGGAGCACAGAACATCTGCCTGGCTCTCTCTGTGTACATGAAAGACTATGGACTGGAGCACTCACTGGCATGTCAGGTCTGAACATCTGCCTGGCTCTCTCTGTGTACATGAAAGACTGTGGACTGGAGCACTCACTGGCATGTCAGGTCTGAACATCTGCCTGGCTCTCTCTGTGTACATGAAAGACTGTGGACTGGAGAACTCACTGGCATGTCAGGTCTGAACATCTGCCTGGCTCTCTCTATGTACATGAAAGACTGTGGACTGGAGCACTCACTGGCATGTCAGGTCTGAACATCTGCCCGGCTCTCTCTGTGTACATGAAAGACTGTGGACTGGAGAACTCACTGGCATGTCAGGTCTGAACATCTGCCCGGCTCTCTCTGTGTACATGAAAGGCAGCATACACACAACACAGATCATGCTCAAATCTCAGATCACATCATTTTCAGCAAAAGCACTACTTTCTTCTGGCTCTAAGCCCTGCTCTCATTCCTCACTAAGACCCCTTCTTTCTTTCCTGCTTTGTCTTTCTCAGCGGCTTCTTTATTCTCAACTCCAGATGCTTCATTGTTCTGTAGCCCTTATCGAGTGAGCCCGGAGCAGGAAGAGTGCCGAGGGACTTTTCAGTGTTATAACACAAGCTGCCCTTTCAGACTTTGTTGACTTTTCACATCCTATGTGCACTCTCGGGAAGGGCAACCATTTCCTGAGTCTATCAATCAACCAGAAACAATATATCAAAGTTCTTGCTATGTTCCAGGAACTGTCTAGCACATCATCTCTTTATTGCGGACAGAAAACATGCAATGCTCCTCTTCCCACACTTTATACAGATAGTCTTCTCTTTTGATTTGTTACTTTACTTTTTTTAGTTATTCTTTACAATACAAAAGCTCTATTAAATAAAATTAATAAAAGGGGGAAGTATAACTCAAGGAAGCTAATGTATATAACTCTAAGCATTCATAGACTATTCATCACACAGACGTGGTATTAGCTAGGTTAATGACTTCTGTATCCTTGTACAACACTTTCTACAAGTTGTCCTAATGGACAATGGTGGTTAAGATGCTGTCTTCTCAAGAGAGCATAAAGTGAATACAGACATTCAGTTCCAGGATAGCTAAAGGCTATTTGTTGTCAAAAAAAAATCCCACTGATAATGATAACTTCAAAACTCTCACAATAAAGATCTTTCCTTTAACATCTACTTTCCCTAGCCATAAATTCAGAAGACAAATACAAGCAACAGCACCATATGTCATGTAACTATAAAGGTGACTCCATGTTGAACCTGATTATAGACTACTTATTGCCCTGAATACAGAGGTTATTCAGACGTCTCCATTAAACAGCAAAAGCAAAAGTCAAACTTGAATGTCTGTTCTGGTTCATGCAATGTTCACTACATGATATCAAACACACACACACACACACACACTCCGCACATGTGCACACACACATGCATGAGAGAGAGTGAGAGAGAGAGAGAGAGAATAGAAACAGAAGGATGCTGATTGCTGACATCTTCTTCCATATGATAGTGTTCAATATTGCAAGTAATTTGTCTTCAAGAAAAGTAAGGCTGAATTGTCAGAACTGGAGCTAAAATTCCTACACTCTTTAGTTCTAATTCTTTTGATACATTCCTTGTAGCTAATCGGTTCATTTCAGTTTCAAAACTCTGGTCTTATAACATAGATACCAATAGCAGTTATCTGGGAATGTTTCCAAGAATAGAGCAAGTCCTCACTCCTGAGAGCAGTATGTTGTCAGGACTCAAAAAGACCAAATGTCACTCTTTGCCACCTCTAAGACAGAACTGGCTAATCTTTTACCCCATATTCATTTAGAAATTTTGTAATTAAATATGAAATTTGAGAAGGATGAAGAACAAGTCAAACAGTTTCAATGGATTGCATTCCAGTTTATTTCTTGCCCAACACACTAATGATATGCCTCCCTCATTGATGTTCCTTGGGCGATAATATCAGTCACTACAGATCAGTTGAAGAGTTTATGAAATTCTGTTACTTCAGCAATATTCAAAAACTGGCACATGACATGCTTGTAGGTAACACCAGCTATTATCCAATGATCCAAACCCATCATGAGTTGGGGTGGGTAGCAAACAATCTCCATTGATTTGCTCTTACAAATAAAGAAATGAAACTACCATGTTTTGTATGGATCATGGCAACACATGGAGTCCAAATCTTCTCTTTAGACATCTATACCTTTAGTCACAATGTGATGAAAACAAAAACAAAAAAATTTTGACTAATTTCTCAGTAACCATATCCTTACAAGCCTTCATCTGTGGAAATAGCTGTTAGGACATCCAAGTCTCCATCTTTGACCCCTCTCTTCTTTTCTCTTTCATTGCTCCTTGCACTTCCCAGAGAATTCTACTATGAATCCTGAGATAATTTTCCTTCCTTCTTTGAATGTTTAACAGTCTTGTCTAGTAGTTCTCAACCTTCCTAATGCTGGGACTGTTTACTACAGTTCCTCATGTTGTGGTGACTCCCAACCATAAAATTATTTCTGTTGCTACTTCATACCTGTAATCTTGCTGCTACTATAAACAATAATGTAAATGTCTGTGTTTTCTGACAATCTTTTGGGGATTGTGACCCACAGGATGAGAACTGCTGGTCTTGTCTATACCACATACTATAACAATTCAATTTCTACACAGGCCTTGTGGCCTTACTTTCTCCAGAGAGACTGAGATGCCTTAAAGGCAAAATGTACATCTTATTGTTATCATGCTTCAAGCGCTGGTCCTATATTTGGAGACAATAATGCCGGGCACTTCACTGTAAAATTCTCACCCCTGACATTTTCTGCTTCACTCCTGGTTCCTTCCTTGTCTTCAGAGCTCAAATTGGCAAGTAGCTTTTTATAATACCAACTATTCATGTCATGGTGCTTCAACATCCTTAACTCATGACAAAGCCTCCGCTTATCTAAACTGATAATGTCTAAAGCTCACAGCAAATCAACGTCTTCCCCAGTTCTTGAAGGTGCTATGTATGGTCCTGGAGGGGGAAAGTGAACACCAGTCTTACCTAGTTGTGGACTCTGCTGGCTACAGCAGTGACCAGCTGAGCCAGAAGAGCTCATTACTGCAGTGACGACACAGATGTCATGGGGGGAACCAATCACTCTCTGCTGATTGGAGTTATGGTCTGCTCCGCAAATTAAAACCAATACCTCACGTCAAGATCTGGGCATGAATCTGTGGCTAGTCGGGTCATAGGTCCTAGAGGAAGATGTAAAGCTGTTATTCTGCAAAATGAACATAGTATTAAACTGATTCCTCATGACTTGTTACACCTCTGTCAACCCTCGTCAGAGAAATGTCTTTTTGTAGTAAATAACAATTAACACTGGGAGAAGGAGAACCGCAAGTGGTCAATGTACAGAGAATACAAATATTCTGCCCTAAACATGGCACTTACATCACACGCCCTTCTCCCAAGGCCCATGGGTCATTATGGAATGGGGTCAGAAAGGTTGGAAGAGACAGAGGCTATGGATGAATATATTGGAAAGTGTTTTCTAGACACAAGGAAATTGCCCATATGAATTCGTAGCAGTTAAGACAAAATTCTTAAGACCTGTAAAAATCCAGCCAGTAAAAATCCCAGCATAGATAAAGGAAGCAGGCACAAAGTCCCATCCCTATCTAAGGAGCTATTGGCACTTGATAGCTTCTAGGAGAAGGAGAATTGGATTTTCTTTAAGAGTTCAGCATCTTCTAGGTTGTCCAGTGGAAGTTCATACTCCCCATAATAGATGGGCAGCATTGCTTATACTTGATGGGTTAAAAAATACATGTATGTACAGTGTATTTATGTGTGAAATTCTCAAAAAATTAAGATAAAACTTAAGACATGTTTATTTTTAAAAATCTAGAGATTTATGAAGCTAAGAATCCCAGATAGATACATGCTTATATTTATCCCTCTATCTTGATACAATGAGTTGCATATTCTGGTTATTTTCCTGTGCATCTGAGAAGGCTACTAGAATAAACACCCATCGAGAATAAGGGCTCTAAAAACACAAGCAAAATGCCATCTTCAAGACACGGGGGAAAGGCCAACATTTTTAAAGACAAAGTGAACCAAGTGAACCCTAAGGAGAAATAGTAAGTCGAGTTTACAACGACGGAGAAAAGTTCACATTGCTTTAGAAACGCTGCAAATCCAAATCAGTCCTTCTAGACATCGACCTGTACCTCTTCGGCAGTGAAAGCACCATGGTGCCTGAATGTGTGAGCAGCATAGGCTGAGGAGAATGGAGGGAAGAAGAACGGGATTTTAGGGTGTGTGACTAGGGCCAGGCTGCTGCTAGCTGCTCGTTAGCTTGCTGAAGAGGGGGTGGCTCTGGCTGGACATTTGCCCTGTTGGTGTGTGGTGAACACTTTTGCTCTGTCAGGTAGCACAAAGTCTAGTTTCTTCCTTTCAGCACTGCTCCTCACTACAGTCACACACACGCAAACCCAAAGGAGGGCGGATGGCACAGCGAGGCCTGAGTCTTCCGACACTCACTTAACATCCAGCTGTTAGAACTTACCGCATACCTGACTCATTTTCTCACCAGGAAACAAAGGTCACACCATACTCCTTCTACTTGATGGATGTGTGGTGAGGGCTCAGGAGCAGACGGCATGTGAAGTGCTGACTGCCAATCAGCTGCAAAACAAGCATTTGATTAATATTTGATTATATATTTGATTAATTCCCATTATAATGATGATGCAAACACTAACTCCTAGGTCATGACTCATCAAAAGGTCTTAGGGAACTATTTTAGAACCCATCAATGAGTCCTAAGGACTCATTGACACCTCAGAGGGTGTGTGACCTACAAACTAGGAATTTATTTTGAGTCTTTAACTAAGAAGTAGCAGTGTCTTTTAGTTACTCAGACTTCACATTTTGTCTCTAAAGTGTTTGTGAGTGTGTAGCATCAGAGTTGACCATTGTTTCCCCCAGTTCTTTCCTGTGGCTATTCTAGATATCATTCAGAAGTCCTACTTAGGAATCAGCATTTCCTGGTGCTTCTCCCTAAATTTATTCATTGGCAGACACCATCTTTGTAGGAATGACCATGAATTTTGAACTAAGCCTCCCTATTGAATGCCCCTCTGATATGTCAGCCTTCTGCACGAACCTTCTCATGGCTTGACTTCCTAGTATAACCGTTATGACTAATTGATATTTAGTCTGGATATAAGTATTATTTAAATATACAGCAGCATCCTAACAGCCCACGTTTCTTCCCCCAAAATGTGCAAAGACCCAGGGAGAAAGAATTTGAATTAGAAGCTATCTGTAAGATATTATCAGGTCTAACATGCTTTGACTGACTCTATGATTCAGGCTAGAAAAACACGGGAAAAGAAGAACATTTGCTTACATGTTATGTACATCCGAAGGTTTTTTACCAGGATCTTTAATGTTATCCCTTAACATTTGTGAGATATTTGAGAAAAGTGAGACTTGAAATACTTATGGTATTTCTGCCCTTTCTAATTATAGCTCATGGCTAGGGCAAGCAGATACTCCATTTCTCAACTACTATGATTATAAAATTTCCCTTTTCTACACAATGAGCTAGAAAAGTGTCTAATAAAGTAAAAGCAGTCTTCAAACTGTTCGGCCTGGCATGTAACCAGGGCAGAACATCCTGCAAACAACACCACAGAAGAAGGAAGGGAAACACAAAAAACAGTGAAATCATCTGTGAGACAGTCTGGCTGAGAACTCTTCGCATCCAGGTACCCCGAGAGATGTTTGTCTTGGGCTGGAACCTGGCCTTAAAAGCATCTGTAGATCGTCACTGACAGTCTAACCCCATCCATCATATCACCAGCCAGAAGGCGGGCACATGCTGTCTGCTTTGCTGAGTTTTTGGAAGCCTTGAGTGTGAGGAGAGGCAAGAGCAGCCCTTTTCTCCCTTTATAATAGACATCCATTCTACAATAACTGTCATCCCTTAGGAGTCCCTCCTTGACTCTTATTCTCTCAATTTGCTGTATAGCACTGAGGGCTTCACATCTATAAACATATTTCACAAAGTCATTCCCAGTTTTTGGCTCAGGCAGCCAACTTTCTCTTTGAAATCTACACCTGACCATATCAAGGCCATTTCTAGTCAATGTGTTTAGAAATGGAAGTCAGACATCACCACCATCCAAGGTTAGTCACTTCTTTTCCTTGAATGTTATCTATATATCACTTAGGAGTTCTATTGTCTATAGACTTAAATCTTGATGTCCTGGAATCCTTCGTAAACTTAGCTGTTACTGGTGACACATCTTTGTAGGAACTTCCATGGATTCTGAGCTTAACTATCATATCATTCTTTATCTGATTTTCTTTGATCAGCTAATTCCTGGTGGAATGTAATTCTGATCATGTCAATCTATGCAGAAAATCTTTTCATGGCCTGTTTCTCTAGCTTCAAAGTAGTTTATCTGGCCTCCTAGTGTGACTCAAAGCCTTCATGATTTGACCCTTATTCTCCTCACCAGCCTCATTATGACGGCTTGTTCTGATGTTAGTCATATTCATCTGTTTTTAAAGCGTCACACCAACCCCTCTCTTCCTGTCGCTCACATTGTCTGTCCTGCTTAGGACTTCATTTCCATTCTAAGATAACTGATGTTGTTCATCTTACTCAGTTTAAGCTGTGCCTCTCAGAAAATTCTCCCTGGCTCCTAGATGACTGGGTGCCAAAGTGCCTTAAGCATCCTCTGTCATTAACCCTAGCTTTGTCTTATAGCAGTTATTGATATCACTGCTGTCTTTCTCCCTGGACTTTGAGCCTGTGTAAATCCCCAGCCTCTAACCTAAAACAAAGGCCCTTACTAGGAGGGCAGCAAATCCCCATGGGATGCATGCACATGGACAAAGGAACTACTCCTGTGTAGGTTTGAGACTTGCCAGGTACCAGTGAAGCAGCACCAACTTATGAACCGAAGGTCAGAGGTTAACTTCTTCTAGACCTTTCTTAAAATGTAGATAGCAGGGCTAGCCACTTACTTGGCTGGAGCTCAGATAGCCTGCTTTAAGGTGCAGGAGCTGTGTGCTAGATGTATCATTTGGGATTGGGCTCCACAGCTCTGCATTTTGATTGGGTTTTTGTTATCTGCAATGGTCTCTATCTGGTGCAAAGATGAAGCTTCCTCGATGAGGGGTGGGGACTGCACTTACCTGTGGATGAAAGGACAAGTGTTTAGAATGCAGTCAGGCTTTACGCTGGTTTAGTAAAGTGGTGGTTGTAGGTTCGCCTCCAAGATCCAAGACTTCACCAGCCCTGGGTAGTTGGCTAGGTTCCCTCTTGATGAGTGGGTCCTACGTCTAATTAGGGAGCTGTTGATTCTATAACTCCTACACGTAAGGCTCAGGGATCATTGCAGAAAAAGGGAGTGAAAAGATCGTAGGAACCAGAGGAGCAGGAAGTTTGCTGTGCCTTTTTGTCTCCTGGTAACGTAAGAAGCTGCACCTATGAAGTCTCACCAACGTGACTGCTTAAATGTGAGCTGAACAGGGATGACCCCAATGTGTGCGCTAATGTATATGCTAATGTACATGGGAGGGGAAAGGCCAGGAGGCCACAGCCCTACGCAAAGCCAAGGGATGCAGGGAGCTGGAGAAATAGTCTTCCCTGGGGAAGAGAACATTGTCCAGTACCCAGTGGTCAGCCCTGAAAACATGCCGCTAACACTGACATACCAGTAACATTGGAGAGACTGAGCAGACCGTCTTATGTAGTTAGAAATACATACATGTGCACATATATGTAACAACAGTTAAAGACAAAGGAGCTACAAATTTGAAAGACCAAGCTGAGTGATACATGGGAGGGTTTGAAGAAAGGTGAGAAAAAGGGAAATAACCTGATTCATTATAATTTCAATGTTTTTTATTTTTTAATGTTTTTAAATTAGGAAAACACATTTATTGAGCTATATATTTTTCTCCTTTCCCCTTCTTTCATTTCCCCTCCCTTTCTACCCTCTTCCATGGTCCCCATGCTCCCAATTTACTCAGGAGATCTTGTCTTTTTCTACTTCCCATGTACATTTGATCCATGCATGTCTCTCTTAGGATCCTCCTGAAAAATGTTTTTAAAAGTTGTCACATAAGTTTCAGAAAAACCTGCCTTGGCTTTTTTTTTTTTTTTTTTTTTTTAGAAAAGTCAAGATATTAACAGCAAAAGTTAAGATAGTTTGGAATCAGTCTTAATAAAATAAAAATTAAGAAAAGATAGGCAGGGTCACGCCTTTTATGTATCTATTTTACATATTGTATCTTCTACATGTATAAAATTTTATAAAATGTAAAAAGGTTTTAGAGCTGATACTTGTCTTTGTCCCTGTTTTATTTCCATCTTACATTCAGGTAATATTTTTCCATATAAAACAGAGAAATAAATCAGGATACAGAAACATCCTTCCTCACCTTAAAATCTGTGTTGTGTTTAAGGTATCAAACACATGAAAAACATATTTTGGATTAAATAGCAGCCTAGAAAGAAGAAATGCTGCCTGGACCATGACCTGGAGCTGTCGGACTCTAAAGCCTGCATGCAGCCTCCTCCCTTTAGCCCACTAACCCTGGGTTCACACCTGCAACATTTGGAGTAGATGGTGTTTTTGTGGGTTCTAAGCACTAACGGCTCTCTTCAGACAAGAGGTAAACTTGTCTCAAGGGGCAAATGATGCAGATGAGGGAGAAGAAAAGCAGGCCAGCACTCTTGTCTCCTCTGTCATGTCCCCTAATCTACATCGTGTGCATTGTCGAGTGTAGTGATGACTCCTTGAGCCTTTCATGATAACGCCAGTAGGAAGTCTAAGTGATTGCGCAATTGTGATTTCAAAAGTAATTCTGACTCTTCCTTTCAGAGCCAATAGTGGAGCAGCATGGCTATAGTTACAGTGAGCATGCCTTCAGATTTGCTCACACAGTCCTTGTCTGTTGTCCTTAGCTGGGTCACTATTCGTAGGGCCCTTTTTGCTCTCAAAAAAAGTTTTTCAAATGTAAATTTTGTGGAATATAAGCAGTATTTACCATGATATCAATTCACTAGTATTTTTTCTTGTTTTTCCATGTGAATGTGTGTATGTGTGCTGTGTGTGTCTATGGTATGCACGTATGTGTGTTCGCTTGTTTGTGGGTACATATATATGTATATATGTAGCTGTGCATACATATGTATGCATGCATGTATAGAGCAGAGGTGGTTCTGGGTGTCTTCCTCAATCGTTATCCATTTATTTACTGAGGCAGGGTCTCTTATTTGAAGCCAGAGCTCACCTATTTCACTGTCTTGCTAGCCAGTTAGCTCTGAGAATCCCCTGTCTATGCCTCTCAAGTTATGGGGTTACCAGCAGGCCACCATATCAGTCTCTGACATGGGTGCAGAGATTTGAACTCAGTTCTTCATGTTTGCATGACAGGCATTTTACACAGTGAGCAATCTCCTGAAAGCCCTTTTCTGATGGGTTTGTTTATTCATGTTTGCGTTTGTTTTTAATTCTTCATTTTCTTGTGAGAGGACCTGCGATGGTTCTTTTCCATTTGCAGTATAATCAATTCTTCCCAAAATACCCACCAAGTAGATAATATCACTGTTTTAAAACACAGGAAACTGTTTCAAAACCATTAAGGCACCGCTCAAGGCCACAGGACTGCATGCGTACATGGCAGCAAGACTTGAACCTTTCTGGGCCACTGGAAAACCATTCTCTCCCAATTACATTTTCTGATTCAAAACAGAGCCTCATACACCCCCGGCAACCACAAATAAATAGAACAGACAGGAGGAGCAAGTACTCTCTAGTGGCTGCGTGCAAGTCGGAGGCAAGTTTGCACTCACTGTAAAGCTTGCCTGACTCAACCAGATCCTGGGGGAGATGATTAATGCTCACACCGCTGCTTCTATGGTCCCAAGTATGTTTGCAGGTCACTGTACCATTCTCCATGAGTAAGAAAAAACTGCCTCAGGAGAACTTGAACTATTTACTTCTCACTCTGTGAGTTCTGGAAACTGATCAGAACTCCCCCCTCCTGCTGCCCAGTGCTACCAGTCTTTCCCACACCCTAGATATGAAAGCAGATAACAAAGCCTCAAATAGAAGTTTCCAGATTGTGAGTCATGGCTTACTCAGCCTTTGTTACAGAGACCCTGGAAGCCTTTGAAATGGACTGTTGACTTTGGCGTCATTAGCTCCCTTACTGCTATCAAGAAATAAGTTACATGACTAATTAGCTTGAGAAATTACCTCTGTGATGAGTATATTGAGAATATCCAACGTTAGAGGATCTGGTGTTTAATTTATGTTCTTTAATGCCTGTTTGTATAAATAAGTACTTGTTTCTTTGAACAATGCTTCTCTATTTAATAGTTCCTCAATAAATATCTGCTACATTGAATTAAACAGGAATATCAATAAAAGTTAACATTATTATCAGGTACTGTGAGTCAAACATTATATTAAGAGCCTCATGGATACTATTTTCTCTTTCTTATATGTGTGCATGCATGTATATATACATATATAAAATAAATTCATAAACACATATTATGTGAATGATTTTATACAAGATATATGAGGTCTTATACATAGTGAGCAGTTAACTATAGGCTTGATGAAACAAACCATATGTGAAAGCAACCATAAATGTCAATGAGACGTATTAGCGTTAGTTATTATTTTGTATGTATACTTCATAGAGACAATTTCTGAAACAAATTAATATCATGAGTTATACTAAGACATATATCTTGTATTTGTCAAGAAAATGAATTGTTATAGTTACTTGAATTAGATAATATGCACTGCTATATAAGATCTTAGCACGAGCACTAGATAATCCTTATTTATATGTAGCACAAGTAATAATATGGCCCACCATTAGTGCTGACAACTGTGTAGAAGTAGATAATGCTTCTGAGGTATTATAGTTCCTACTAATCTAAGTTACCCTATAAATTAATGATAACATCTATGACTACAAGATGTCAGGTTGGGCTGGGATGTAACTGAGTGGAACGGCACTTGTCAGTGTGTACAAGGCACTAAGCTCAGTGTCCACTACTGAGAAGAAGAACAGATCTAGGCAGTTACCTGTTCCTTCCTTAGGGCACCTGGCACTGTTTAAAGGTGTGCACTTGCCAGGCACAGAGATCATTCAGTGCATAAGGGTGCTTGCTGCCAGATCTGACCTCCTAAGTTCAATCCCTGGGACCCATGTGATGGAAAGAGGAAACTAAATTCCACATGCTGTCCTCTGGCCTCTACCTGCCGCATGGATGTACACCTGAACACACATACACACAATAAATAAATAAGTGTAAAGCAAATGTTTTAAAACATGCACTTGTTTATTCATGAAGAATGTTGTAACAGCATCATTATTAGTAACCTAAAATCTTACCTTTAAAGTTGGTTTGGGGGTGAAATTTATAGCACGCAGTTTTTTAAACGTAGATTCCGAAGCATTCTCCAGAATGAAGAAATGCTTCCTTTTCTTCTTTTTTCATTTAAAAATGTGCTTTGGGCAAAAATTCTAGAAAGGAAGATTAAACAGCAGAGGCCTTTCTCTCCATTTAAGTTGGACTGCTCCTAGTCTCTGACAAGTCAAGAACCACTGTTCGAGAACTTTCCTTTTTTTTTCTTCTAATGTAATTTTTTATTTTTCCATTCAAAATTTCCACTTCCTCCCCTCCTCTTACAGAGGCACCAGAGACTGGGTAGGGTTGGGCAACACTTGCTTTGAGATGGGCTTTGGCTGACTCTGATAAAGACTGAATTTGGGAGTTACTGGTCTAATCTAGTTTGAGTCATATTTTCTCTTAGTCTTCCAAAATATATTAAATGAAACAACAACATTTGTAAGTAAATACAATGATATAACTATGAAAAAGATCATATCAAATACCCCAAATGACTAATGATATTTTAAAATGAAAAATCAAGAGAGAGGAAATCATGGTGTAAAGTGGCCTGTTTAAATACAATAGAGACACCCAAGGTTCTTATTCTATTTTCTTTGCATAACTGTGAGGGTGGAGAAAGTCATTTTAGTTTCTTCCTTAATTGACATATGGAAGTCAATAGTGCTGTTAGTGCATTAACTAAGCAATTGAATTGAGAGTAACTAGAACTTTCCCCAGTTACATCTGAATTATTCAGTAAATCAGTGATTTGATAGTGATTATTATCTATAGGCAAAACATTCACTTCATCAGAGAGGTCAAAGGAACAAACCACACCTGACTAAGCTGACCATGTTAAAAGTTTCTCAATGAGTGTAAATGCTGGTGTCAAGTTACTCTCACAATGGTATTGTATTCAAAGTTATTTTATTATGAAATTTATGACTCATTAAATGGCTTAGTTAAAAGGCACAAGCAGCAATAATCTTATGTAAACATAAACATGCCCTTCTCTGTTAAGACTAGAAAACAGCAGGCTAGATGCCAGCAACATAACCCAGTGGCACGTATGAATTTCATACAATGGAATTACAGTTTATTTTCCACACATCCTGTATCTTTTTAAAAAACAATCTTTGTTAAAAAAAAGTTAGCATACATAAAAGTATAGAGATTTAGTATAACTTTTGGGTATTCATGTTTCATGTCTCACCCATGATCTAGTGGCAATGCAATCCATTCTGCATCATAGAGCCTTCAGGTCCAAGACTGTAGGTTTGCTTTGTTCATATTGACAGGTTCAGGTAAAAGGTAGCTGCCTGAATTCAGAACAAACTCTTATCAAGGGCAGAACTCTGTTGTGGATACTTCAGGGAAGAACCTACGCCCACAAACCTCGAATCCGTGGTCACGTGCACAGGGAGCCAGCTCTTCCTGCCCCTGATCAACGGCCAAGTTCTAAGAGCTTTAGAGTAGAGAGTAAGGAAACCGACCAAATGTTTGACATTACAGATCCCAGGAAGGGTCTTGACCTGGAACCAGCCTGAGAGTTCTCTTCACACTGGGGTTGTCAGAAGTTAATCTCTCCTGCCTAGGCTGAGCAGTGTTAGGCAATCAGGCAGTCGGGAGCCACGACGGCAAGCAATCACAATCCAGGACTTTAGCCAGCAGTCATTCATTGTCGATAAACAGAAGGTACACTCCCTCTAATCACTATTTATTCACTGATTTATGGCTGCTCGTCTTCTTCTCTGGTCCAGTCTTTACCTAGAAGGGAGAGAGAGACAATGGAGGCCAACATAGCACAGTTACTAAGAACTTTGCTCTTTGTCTTTCAGCCCCATGCTAAGGTGACTTTCACCTTCAGAACCACAGAATGCTGTTGTGGAGACTTCTACACATGACAGTCATACACAATCCTATGCTAGCACAATCATACACATACAGTTCTAACCTCAGCATGTAATGCAGAGAAAACACTAAGCAAAGGCAAACCTCTAACAATGCTCACTTTCCTAAGATGTCCTTCTACCCGCTTCTCTACCAGTGCATCATGAAATCTAAGCCACAAATCCTCCAAATGAATGTGCTTTCTAATCCCTTCTCTGAGGAGAGACAGTAACATAGAGATGTTTATTTCCAGACACTGACATTTTAGTTATTTCAGAAAAGCCGAGCTCCTAGGGAACAAATAGTGAGGGGAAATTAGTTTATTTAGCAAAAATGTTACTTAGTAGCCAGCAGGTGAAGCCTTCTTTGGGCAAGCTAGCAGGAGGCAAGGGTATGGGAGAGTGGCGATAGCCCTGAACTTCGCAACTCCCTGATGCTACCAGTGAAACTCCTTAGAGACTCGGACACATATTGAGTTGACTTCAGGACCTACTTACATAATCTTCAATTATAAAGGGAACATCCTAGGCAAATGTTCCAGCCAAGTTCAAGCTGTTTTTTCTTTACCCCAAAGTCTCTTATCAAAAGCAGGTAGATGCTCACCACCTTTGGACAGAGGCTGGAAGTGGGCCAACAGTCTTTGTGCATCAGGGATAGACTCAGCTTCATGTATATGTCTCCAGGACTCAGTTCTCTTGGTCTTCTGGGCTAGCCTTCAGCCTCGCCGTGGTTCAAAAGCTAGGAGAAAGGGAAGTCCAGGTACATTATCAGATACTCTTATTTCACATGCTCTCCCCCAATTTAGAACCTCCAAAGGAAATTGTAGCCTTTATTGAGACTGCTTTGGTATATATTATTGAAAAAAGACACCTAAATACTAAATGATGTCTTATAAAAAGAGAAAGGAAGGTGTTTTGCCAATAACAAATGCCTATGGGTCAACATGCATCTGTGTGTCTTGACTAGACTCACAGGGAGGGTAAAATATTTAAAGCCTTGAAGCCAGTTTTGTTATTACATCAAATTAGAAAACAGAAGATATCTGAACAAATGGTCCATTATACCGAGAGAAACCTCACAGGATCGGAGAGGACAATACTTTAAAGGTTAATTAGGGTCTTCTTTCCTCTGCCAGACCTTGTCAGGGACCTCAGTCATGCTGAGCGTCTAGAGCAGGGACTGATCAGTCCGTATGCTGTGAGCTTGAGAGAGCACCAGGATCCTCACTCTTCTGTCAGGGAGAGAGAATGTAGGAGTCTGAGTTGGATGTGAGGTTTAAAAACTGAAATGCATTAGGGCTGGAGAGATGGCTCAGTAGTTAAAAACTGTTTCTGCTCTTGGAGAGGACCCAGGTTCTCTTTCTAGTACCACATCAGGTAGCACGACCACCAGTAACTTCAGATCCTTAGGACTTGATGCCATCTTCTGTCATCTTCAAATACCTTTATGCATAGTACACACAAGCTCATGTAGGCACACACGTAAATTCAAAGTAATGAATCCATCTTTAAACATATAATGCATTATTCACTTCCTAGTTAGTCTCTACTTACTTTTCTAAAAATGACAGTTGAACCCTGCAGGCTTTTCCTTTAGTTGTGTGTTCATTGTCACTGTTAATAATAACAATCAAAAGAGGGAACATTATGTAGCTTCTTTTCATAATAAAGTTAAGAGGGAACAATTAAATATATACAATATATGATTTAGATTCAATTTGCAGTGCTTGAACAAATAATCTCTGGATTAATCTTCATTTTTTTTCCTTCTGAAACTACTTGAATTGCATGTGCCCAAGTTTTAAGAAATATGAAGATGCTTCAAGGATTGAAGGATCATATTTTTAAAAAGACAATTCAGCCGGGGGTGGCGGCACACATCTTTAATCCCAGCCCTTGGGAGGCAGAGGCAGGTGGGTCTCTTGAGTCCCAGGACAGCCAGGATTATCTAAATATATTTCAAATGCATTTACTTCCTATAAAATCCCCATTTGTCTGGATGTTTTCCAGCATTCCCTTCCTGAAGGACGTCCACAGGACCGAAGGGAAAGAGGACTTTAGGAAGCTCTCTGGGATGTGTGCTGACAGAACCAGAAGTTCCATTGCAGGAAGACGACACGCATGTCGATAATTTTGATAAACAAAATGAGATCTCTGGAAAGACAATTAACACTGGGAACTATTTACAATGAATCTGCTCCAGATTGATGCCGTTGTTTTTATTTCAACATGCTCTTGTTCAGAACACTGGTCTGATTATTTCATAGTTCAAAAGGGAAGTCTTTCAGCGGAGACCCACCAACCAGTAGAGCAGCTCCTCCCACAGCCACGGGCCAAGTCTTTGTACAGAGTTTGTTGATCCTGTGGGTTGAATTTTGTCCTTCAAAATTTCACACCCTTGAATCCTAAGCCTGTCGTCTCTCAGAGTGTGGCCTTATTTGAACGAAAGGTTGTTGCAGATGTAAACAGTAAAGCAGGGGCTCTCCTGAGCAGAGCGAGCCCTGGCCCAATAGAGCTAGTGTCTTATGAGAAAGGAGAGCTTGGCCGTAGGGCCTGACGCTGAGGCACAGTGCGTGGTGATCAGCGACACTACCATAAACTGGGGAACTAGGTGGCATTTGGAGGCAGTCCGAGAACAGAGCCTTCCTTGAGGGCTCAGAGGGAGCATGGGCCTGGCAACACCCTGGTCTCAGACGGACAGCCTCCCCAACTGAGACAACAAAGCCCTGCTTTTCTAAGACTCCTGACTTGTGGCACTTTGTCTCCAGAGCCCTGGTAATATGGCAGTCTTACAAACTTTCTTCCTATTATTCTTTCTAATGTTGTGGCTCTGTTGAGTAACACAAAGGTATCACACCAAGGAAAGAAACGTGAAGCAGAGGAATGGCCATGTGCACTACCCATTTGGTGCACCTCTATTGCCCTGCCCTCCAAACTCCTATTGTATTCAGACCCACATTCTGTGGAGGGACTTCCCGTAGGAGAACTAACTGAGAAATAATTTCCTGACCTGCGAGAGCATGCCTACCCTTCCGTGAGGGCTCTCTGACAACCTATCACGAACCCACCCTCTATTGTCCTTTTTCTTGTCTGAGTTAGTTAAGAAGTTAATCTGGACCCATATCCCTTACTCAAAAAATTTTCAGCCCCCTGCACAGAACGGCTGAATCCTTAAAACAAAGGTTAAGAGACTGTCCTTGCTTCTGACCTAGGAAGTCAACTCTTCCTTGCACACGCACAGGCATATGCATGCACACACATACCTCCCCACATCCACACACACCACACATACACTGCAGCTTGTATATTGTGTCACTGAAATATGCTTAGCTGTCGGGTCAGATGTTGGAAAAGTGAGATGTGGGCAGGTTAGCCCAAATGTTTGAAGGATACTCTTGAAGACTGACATATTGAATATATGATTATAACAGAAGAACAGAAAGTCGTGAGAACGTCTTGTGTCGTGTCCCAGAAGAGTTTCAGAAGTGATTGTGAGATAGTTTCTCAGTTGCATTGGCCTGTTTTTCCCATGGTTCAACTGGAGTTGTTTGTGGGGAGGAAAACCAGATATGAATAGTCCCTTCTAGTCACCTGTCAGGAAGAACAGCTAGCAATGCTATTAGAGGTGACCATCTCTGTTGACGCCAGTCTTCATCACCTTGCTGATACCGTTTGTCCCCTATCTCTATTATTTTCTACCCTTCCTACCAGATTTTCTTAGTTCCCTGTGGCTCACACTTAAGAGAACTTAATATTTTATATCTTGGGGGACAGAGTATCTGAACAAATTATTTGGAATATTTCTCCAAGGGGTCATTTCTTCGTTTATTTGGTCATTTTTTTTTTACCAGTATGGACTCATGGGGATTAGTTAGTGCTTTGGATTGTAATCCAGTTACTTTATTTGTTTTGGCTGCTCAAATAATTCCAGTTTGCACTCTTTCAGCTGGCTCCCTTATACACCCTTTGACTTAACTCCATCATTGTGCTTTGTCCATTCTCAGGAGCACATCCTCATTTTATGGCACTACAGGGTGTAATCCTACATGATTTCTCACTCCAGGTCTAGAATCGCATGTTTCTCCATGAATCCTTTACTACTTACAGCAGAGAGTGATAAGAATTTAGCTTGTAGACGTTCCTGGCTGCTCTACCCCATTGCCATTGTTTCTAGGCCGTCTGAGATGAGAATGGAGAAGAGACACATGTCTATAAATGCTTGCGTCTTTATCTTTATTGAGATTAAATTTAGTGAATTCTCCAGTCCTAACCCACTGTAGCATATTCTAGTCTTCCTTTGCTTCCTTACAGCCTCTCTTTCCATCAGCAAGGAGCATAGTTTCTACTACTCATCATCCACTTCACTGTCAGTGTAGAATGGTAGTAAAGCTTCTACTCCTGGAGTAAACAGATTTATCAACCAGAGTTCACTGCTTATGTACAATTTCTTTCTCTTCTTTTCAGCCTTATAGACCCCAGTCACTCTCAAAATTGCGTAGGTAATGTTCTCCTCACCAGCTTTAATGAGGGTAATTTACACATTTAAAACACAGTCTTTTCTTACATTGTACATTTAATCTTGGGGGTTCCTCTTCCCTAGATGGAACATTGTCTCCTACATTGTCATACATTTTTTTCTATAAATTTTTATGAACTTTAATATGCATTGTGACAAATACAATATGACACAGTAGCACAGCATCTGTGCTACTCAAAATGTCCCCCTGGGCTTCCCCTGTCTTTCTTAAGTCCTCCCATTCTTCCCTTAAGCCTTCGGCAATCATTCATTGTTCTGTCATTGAAGTGCTGTCTTTTTTGAATGTCATATAGGAACTGAACGGTAGACAGCCTTCCAAACTGACTTCCTTGACATAACCATATGCATTTAAGATTCTACCAGGCATTTTCATTGCTATTTTATCCATTCATAGGTCCAAAGAGATTCAGAAGGTAAAGGAACTTACCACCAAGGATAATGACCTGAGTTCCACCCCCAAGTCCAGCAAGTCCTCCTCTCCTGCCCACACCAGTGCCATGGTACTTAAATACCCCTCATGTCTGCACATACATAAACCCCACACACCAAATTAATAAATAAATGTAATACATTTTCAAAAACTTTCATTCACTATTGATGAACATCTTGGTTCTTACTAATTTGTGGTAATTTTAAATAAAGTGCTTCAACTTTTTTTTTTTTGGCAGCTTTAGGGGCATCCTTACATTTCCTGACCAGATGAGTAAGGGCTAAGCAGCATCGTAGCTGGGCAATGTGGGAAGAGTATGAGTAATCTTCCAAGAAACCACACTGGTTTGTAAAATGGCAGAAGAAGCTCACATCCTCAGCAGCAGTGAGTGATCCTTTTCTACATACACTCCAACAGCTTGGATTATCATTTATAAAATGTTTCCCATCCCAATCTAACAGGTTTATCATTGTCTTGATTCTTAATTTCCTATTGATAAAAAATAACAGACTCCTTTTCATAGATGTGTTCACTACCTAAACATCTTTGGTCTTCCATCGCATTTTATAAAAATAGAGTAGTTTATTGTTAAAATGTATTTTTATATTGTGTCACTTTCCAATTCCAAACTGCACGTTCTTCTCAAGGAAAAATGCTACAAATTTATGGGTTTGTATTTCATAGACAATATCTCCCAAACAATACCGGTTTTGAGATTATTGGCAAAAAAAATCTATATTAAGTGGGTGATAATGAACATTTAGCAAGTCTTTTTTATTGGTAATTTATACATGATCTTAAATACTATTAGAAACTTCCTATCTGCCCTTCTAAGTAAGAAGACGGTGAGAAATAGCGTAAGTGCCCTCTCCATACAGGAGAGGTCAGTGGGTGCCTTGGGTATAACATGGCTTTTGTGCCCTGTGTAAGCCACCTGACCACGCATGGTTCAGCTTTCTCCTGTGATGAGCAGAGGTAACTGCTGGTGCCTGTGTCCTGTGGCCACTCGCATGTGCCCTTTCTGTCCACGGTGGTGTCAGATAGCCAGGCACTTGTAGACATACACCCCTGCGTTGCCTACAACCACACTGAATTTCCTTTATCTAGTTGTTCAGCCCCTTCTTAGATCACTCCATAACAGCTTGTAATTACCATTGCTTTTATTATTATGAAAATTGATTTCCATTTTAACTTGTTTTATTTTTTCGTAGTAAGTCAAACTTGGAAATATATTGCTTCTTTGAATTTAATAAAGAAAATTAAGTAGAAGACACTGTGAGCTTATAGTATCTTAAACTTTATAGTTTGTCTTAAAACATAATTTTGGAATACTAACTATAGCCTAAGTTAAATCCTTCCTTCCTTTTACCAGGAAAAATGGTTTTGAGTAGCTTCTGCTTCTGATCTGCTGCCTTTTCTAAAAGAAAAGTCTTGGGCCTGAAAATCAACAAAGCACCAGAGAGCTTCGCTCAGGATATATTCGACAAACTCCCTTTTCCTTGCTGCTGAGTGTAGCCTGTTGCCTCGAGAGAAACGAGTATGCCTGCTTTATACCCTGACCAGTTTCCTCTCCAGGGAGCGTTTTCCTCACTCAAGCTCACCGCAGGTCAGGCCAAAAGCTGTGTTAGCGTAATTTATATTTCTCATCACAGACATCCTTAACTGCTACAGGATGTGTGACTAATTAAAAAAATATACACAGCAGACAGAGTTTGTGACACACAGCAACCACCTGCACAGGTTTCCATTGTGTTTGAGACACACAGATTGCCCTGTGAGTCATTCGCTTTTATGAAAAGTTCAAAATCTTCGCAGGAACAGTGAATGTATATGAGTGTGCTTCCAAAGCGATGAGTAAGACATGATGAGCAACAGGAGAGCAGGGCAATTCATAGTCCCCAGGACAACACGCTCAAAACCGAAAGGTAGAACTCTCTCTAATGGGCAACTGTTAAGCTTTCAATGTTTTTAGCCCATGGAAATTGAAGCTCGGATCTTGATCCCAAGGCTTTTACGACATTCCTGTGTCCTCACTGCATCTGCTACTCAGGAGTATAAGGTTTACCTGACTCCAGCTCGGAAAGACACATGTGCATCACCAGGTCCATATTTGAAATTCAGCAAATGTTTATTATTGAATCATGAAACAGAAGAGCAAAGGGACTGTGGGTAAGTCCTGCTGAGGTTTACCTATGAGTAACATGTGTAACTGGTTATAGATCATATCTAAGTCAGTTTGCTGTGAACAGGCATGTCTATATAACCCTCCCACTCTGGGTGGGCCCAGGACTAACGTATAGCTGGAGTATTTCCAAGTATCATGACACCTGGAAAGGTTATATGTTAAGAGTGTATGAAGATGACATGTCTAGAGCTCAGGAGAACCTTTGCAAACAGAATGGCTGCGGCATTGAGCATGAGCTGTTATAAAGGGTCCCCAACAATTCCTCTGCTCCACTACCTGCTGTTGCTCATTAAGGAATCAGCTCTCTTGAACAAGTAAAACAGCCCTAGGATCTTGGTGGACCTATATTAGCAAGTTTCTAGATCACTGCAGAATACTGCTCAACTGCCCAAGTGCTATTAGGGCACGCATGTGAGTCTAAATTATGCTATTTCCCAGGAAAAAATGATAAATTTGCCATCCTAGCAAACACGTTAGCAAACTTTCTGTGTGTATTAACTCATGTCACTTCTGCCAGTGACCCACTGCAGTCCCCCGAGGCAGGGGGCGTTCTCCATCTGCCGTTCTCTACCTGTTCAGCCTTCGTGTACAGCTGACCCGTCAGCAGGGAGGTGGCTTCCTGTCTTCCTGTGCTTTCTACTGAGTGTGGGTGTGGCTTAGTGACTGGCAGTAAGGGCTGTGCTGTGATCTCCATGTGTGGGCATCTCCCTCCCCGTGCTCTGCATGCCGGCGGCAGCCGTGAGCTTCTGAAAGGGCCGTGTTAGAAATGCTTTGTCCACTGCGTGTGAACATGGGTAATATGACCCTCCCTCCCCACCTGGGAAAGAATAGCAGCACGGATACATGAGTAAACTCGGGATTGCCTCTCTCAAACACCACAATGAACATCTACTGTTGACACTTATCCCAAATAATTCATGTCCATTGCTGTCACAGGCCTGTGTATATTTTGTGCTACCAGTTTATTTACGTGGGTCTTTTTTTTTTAACTTCTTATCTCTCAGGTAGATTTTCATATACATGAGATTTTGGTTTAAGAACATTTATTCCATGTCTCCTGGTAAATAGCATTAATAGTGTATCTAATTTAGAAAGATTATAGGCTATGCATCAAACGTTATAATTTACAATCTGTGCAGCCCCTTTGGCATCTAGGTCTGAAATAATTACCAATTTTAAATGATTGAGTCCTTGCTATATTAAGTGCTTTAAATTTATTTTCTTTTGTAGTCCTATGGCATAGGTACTATTTTATTCTAATTTGACATATGGTAGCCTGCATCTATGTTAAATAACTATTCAGAATTTGTGCACAGGTTGGCTGGTTCTAGAACTGAGACTCTTTGTGGTAGAACTATTTCTTACATATAGTGGGCCTGTTAACAAAACAAAACAATTGAAATTTTAGATGAAGAGAGATTCTAACACTCTTGTTCCCTTGTCATGTGGAGTAGTTAACAGAAAGAATGGATTAAAAAAGTAAAACCAAGGCTCAGGAGCAAGACAGCTCTTACAGGATTCCCAGGGCATGCAGAAATACAACTGAGTGATGAGGCTGGAGATGTTTCTCTGAGCCAAGGGAATAGGGTCTGAGTTTCAACCCCACCATACAGACTTGCACTTGCAAGACATTAAAAAAAGCATTTATTTTGTATCTATTTTTATGTATGTGTATCTGCATGTCTGTATGAACACCATATTCACATGAGAGTAACTACAGAGGCCGGAAGACATCGGATCCCTGATCCTGGAGTTATAGGTGATTGTTAGTTTCCCCATGTGGGTTCTGGGAGCCCAACCTGGGCCCTCTTCCAAGAACAGCAAGTTCTCTTAAGTTCTGAACCATCTTTTCCATCCATCCCCCTTTAAAATGTACACAGGGTTAAAAGAGACCATTTTCATCCAAGTGTATAATATGTGCTGGGCATATTTCTCTCCATACCCTACTGCCATCCCTGCCCCCCCTCTAGTCCTCTGGGTTCCCCAGTTTCACTCCTATTGTCAGTACATGAGTACGAGTGCAACTTTGTAATTGAGTCCATATTTATTCACCAGAACATCTGAATGCAGGGCAACACCACAGAATCACCAAACCCTGAATCATTCTGCGGTTTGCATCCTGCCTCTGAAACCCATCTTAATCACAACACTGCTGAACACCTCAAACTGTGATACCCGGGTGGTATGGTGGTGCCTTGTGTGCCATCCTTTTGCTGTCTTGTGTGGCATCCTTTATGTGTTTCGTTCTCACCAGAGTCTGTCATGGAAGTAAGGCAGTTATAACTTACTTGGTAATAAACAGCTATATGATAAACATATTTAGTTATCCATAGTAGAGACTTGACTCTGATAATTTAGAAGATTGGGAAATGGCATGCAGGAATAGTTGGCAGGTGTGCAGTTTATATTCTTTTTCATTGTTGTAGTGGAAAAATTGACTTTGGTGGACCTTTTAAATCTTGCAGATATATTCAAGGCAACTATTATTTCAGGGTAACCCAAGTGCTATTACTGCTGACAAATTATCAAGTTATACTTAATTAGGAATATTAGCAAGATTTAGCCTTGGGGATTCAGAGACTTTTCATCCTCCTCTGCTGTGGGAAGTCCTTCTGTATATGTGTTGTTTTTATTGGTTAATGAATAAAGCCACTTTCAACCAATGGCTTAACAGAGTAAGGCCAGGCTGAAAGAGATGTTTAGAGAGAGTAGGCAGCATCAGGGAGAAGCTGTGTAGCTGCCCACAGGAGATAGACTCCTCCCCTGGAGCCCAACAGAACTTTGCTGGTAAGTCACAGCCACATGACAATACAAAGATGAATAGAAATTGGTTAATTCAAGATATAAGAGTTAGCCAGAAATGCACTTAAGCTATTGACCAAACAATATTACAATTAATATAGATTTCTGTGTGATTATTTCAGGAGTCTGGGTGGCTGGGAAATGAACAAGAAGCCTCCAACCACACTACACTCCTCCATCTTGATTTGACTGCGCAGCAGTAGGAAATATTTTTGGAAGATTCAGCTTTTTGCTTTAGACTTCTAGAATCTACTTTTGGGGTTCTCAAGAGCTAAGAATACACTCTGATAGCAAAGACAAGTCAGTTTCAGATCCCCCACCTGATACTGCGGGCATAGCTGTGACAAGGGTTGGTCTGGGACTTATACTCTGCTGTTGGACTGAACTGTTAGCAACCAAGTATGTGTTTGTTAACAAAGACCAATGGGGACCTTTAGAATATAGTGAGCTGTTGCAGTGATCTGTTCCGGGCCTTGGTAGTTGTACTAACACATGGTGCTGGCTGCACAGGGTGGCATCTCATCTGAAGGAAGCATGTCTTACTGCCAATCACATGAGTTTCAGTAAAAAAAAAAAAATACATACTTCCATTTAAAACCATAGGGACAGCAACACCATAACCAGTTAGTAGAGAATTATAGAAGTAACTAGGTACTCATGTTTGTGTGTTTGAGATCATCTTCGCAATACCTGAAGCTATTTGGAGTAAGGTGGGATCGCTAGTCTAATTGGGTCTATAGATCTAGAAGTGACCACCACAATATTATTAATCCCTCTGCAGAAAGCTTCTGTTTTACCTAAAGGGCCTTTTGAAGGAGACCTTGGAATCATTGACTAGTCGCTGGGGTTGTGTTAATTAGTGAGTGTGGCGCCCTCCCTTGAGATGCACGGTCGTGATGGCCTCATATCATGGATGCCTGGCAGGCATGCGGACATGACAGGAGACAAAGGAGACTTGCATGTCTGCCTTCACATGTCCTCTGCTGTCAGTCAGCTACACATTTGTCTGGAATGTGCTCCATTTTATTGTTGACAAGCTTCTCTCTATAATGTCCTGAAGTCCAGTTCAAATTTAGAAATTTCTGCCACCACCTCCTGCCCACAAGCCACTTCCTTTTCTTCCCAGGCTGACTCTGTCCCATAGAATGAGAGACCTTCTTCACCACATGTGGCTATACTAGACCACACACCCAAGCTCTTCACACAGATACCACCCACAACAAACAGCCCCCTGAGCTGGGCCTTATTCCCACAGAATTGCACTTGGACATGATCTGGTTTCAGGATGAAGCTGGGATTAGTCTGAAGCCCTTCTAGACAGGAAGGTCCTGGGATTTGGGTGTTTGGCTCAGTAGGTGTAGAACAAGGAAAGATGAATCCATACCTCAGGAACTCGAGCACCAAGCTCACACCCAAAAGCAGAAATGCAAGGAGAATGCAGTTTTCTGAATTTCTACCTTCATTTTTATTGTTTTTACTAAGCTATATGTTTTTTCCACTCCCCCTTCCTCTTCCCTCCCCTTCTACCCTCTCCCATGATTCCCACGCTCTCAATTTACTGAGGAAATCTTGTCTTTTTCTACTTCCCACGTAAATAAGATCCATGTATGTCTCTCTTAAGGTCCTCTTTGTTGTCTAGGTTCTCTGGGATTGTGACTTGTAGGCTGGTTTTTCTTTGCTTTATGTCTAAAAGCCACTTATGAGTGAGTACATACGATATTTGTCTTTCTGGGTCTGGGTTACCTCACTCAATATGAAGTGTTACTTTCTAAGTACAAATAACATAATCAATAGTGACTGGGGAGAGGAGAGGAGGGGGAGAGAGAGAGAGAGCGAGAGAGCAAATGAACCTGAACGTTTTCTGTTATAGACTACAGATCCCAGAGAACCCAGAGAACATGTACAGCAGAGGTGATACTGACACAGGCTCACTTCACACACACACACACACAAACAGCAGCAACATGACAGGGGTCTGTGCTTTGAACTCTGCATCCCATAGGAGATGGCCTACATTGTATTATGACTTCCTTTATCCCACATTGCCTCTCTGTCCTC
Organism: Ondatra zibethicus; assembly: GCA_004026605.1. Classification (NCBI taxonomy): domain Eukaryota; kingdom Metazoa; phylum Chordata; class Mammalia; order Rodentia; family Cricetidae; genus Ondatra; species Ondatra zibethicus. Next base: position 199,311 of record PVIU01000876.1, read on the forward strand.
ACTCTCATTAAAGATGCACAGCTGGGTGCACATTCTGATTGCCAGTCTCTTCAACGTCAACAATATCGTACAATAGCAACATCTGGAGACATCATGGGGCCTTGGATCAGATCCAGTACAAGTTCTGCAGCTCTGCACATATTGTGCGGTCAGTCTTATACCCCTGAACTTCTATTACACGCATTTGGCAGTTTTTCTTCAGTTTTAAAAAGCTTCAGAAACAGGTAAAACCTATGGAGCTCCCAGACTGAACTAGACGCCTGGACCTTCGTAATCTTCCTCAGTCAACAACGAAAACCACAACTGAACCATCGCTTCAATTTCAGGGTGAGGAAGCTGGCAGAAAGAGGAACACAAGCTGCTTAAGGTTGGTAACGGGAAAGCTAGGATTTGCTCCCCAGCCTAAGTCACGCTATGTCCTTCTCCATGTGTTTATGGTCTTCTTGTGCTTTATACTACAGCTAGAAGAAATAAATTGTTTTTACAGTTATTATCCTCTGATCTGGGCAGGCAACCATTTGGAAAACTTCAGCATTTGAAGGAAGATCCAGTAAAAGTGAGTCCTTTAGAGCGACCGATACATATGCTCAGAGACATTAAAGGAACTTGCTAAATTCAAGTTGTACAGCATACATAAGCCCCTTTGTCTCTAGACTCCTACAGTTTAGAATGCTTGTCTCCATAGAAATTTTAAGAGACTTGTAAGGACCCAATTTACAAATCTTAAAACACTTGGGTTACATTATAATATGTATCTGCAGTTTAACTGCTTCTACAATGAAATCTAACATTGTATAAAGGACAAGTGAAAACCATTGAATTATAAGGTCACAATTACACATTCAAAAACTGAAAAGTATCTACATGAAATTATCGCTTTTCAGAATGTCAATGGATGATATTTTCATCAGAAGAGTGAGGAAATGTAAAATATTTTTGGAATGAGGTTGTGAGGAAAACCTTTGCTGCTTTCCTACAAATGAACGGCTAAAATGAATTACAATACCTTCTGTCAGTTCCAAAACAAGAGAAAAAGGCAAAAAAAAAAAAAGTCATTGCCAAGATACAATGCCTATCCCCTATGTCTCTAAAGGGATGCATTGATCAGAACAACTTGTTCCTCAGTAGCAGCCTCATACACATGTGAGCTAAACATGAGAACTAGATCTGAAGTCAACCCTACCGTCCGGCCATTCTCCTGTTTCCAGCACATCACCGCCCAGCCATCACCGCCCAGCCATCATCATGGCAGAGAAAGCGAGCACAGCTGGAGGACCGCTCTTGCCGTTCCTGGGAGCGAACTCCGCAGGAAGAGTTTAGTAAGACACTGAAAGGATCAGGAAGAAACACAGCTTGTTTAAAGGGGAAAAAAGCATATTCAAAGAACCACACATACTTTCAAAGTAGCGTGTGGGATTCAGTGTTTCTTGAGCGTGGTGCTAGAGTTCTTTATGCCACAAGCCAGAAATCTCAAGAGTTAAAACAATAGACAGCTGCCATCTTGTTTCCTGTGCGCCTGGTTCCAGTAGGGAAGGATGGCAGTGAGAAGCCCACTGTGTCCAGCCGTGCCTACACACTCTTCTGCCCGGCCGCCCTGCTTCTTCTACATGCTGCATGTACTCTGCACCTTTATGTGTAGTCCTGCCTTCCAACATGCGCTGCGGTAGCACAAGACTGATTCTGAGCTTTGCCTGAGTCTCTTAGGAAATGTTCAGGACAATTTTCCCTTTTGAAAACTATTGTAATTTGCCTGTCTGTGGATGAATACGCAGAGCTTTGTACCATTGCCTCCTTCCTCCTCAGAGTGTGTCCTCCCACTCCCTCCCAGCCACCTCTTTCAGCACACCTCCACAACTCCCATCCTTTCCCTCTTCACACAGGTGTGCACACGCCCCCAATGCTTCTCTGCCCTCCTTCAGTCAAACTCTGTAAGCATTGATGCCTCAACTTCCCATTAGAAAATGTGCTAATATTTCAAATGTAAAAATACATTCTTAGCCAGACCCAACCTGAATCCCACTCTGCCTCCATTATTCTTGGCAAGGTCACCAGTGCCCTTCATATTGCCAACCCTGAAGGCCAAGCCTAACCTGGGTCTTATTTGACACCTTGGCATCTAACATGGGGATCGCCGCTTACTTTCTCAAGTCGCTTTCCTGTGACTGCTCTGCTGTCCTCACCTGACTTCTCCATTTTTCTCTGTATTCCTTCCTCATCTCCTTGTGTAGCTCTTCCTTCTCTGCCCCATGCGTAAGTGATGGAATTCCCCAGGAAACTGCTTGAAGGGACCCCTCCGTCACAAGCTCTGTGGGCAATCTCAGCCACTCCTGTGGTTCAGATGCTGCTGAGGGGCAGACAGCTCCCGGCAGTGCCGTGCAGCCTGGGACCAGAACCATTACCCAGTCAGTACTTCAGCATCTCGATTTGTACACAGCACAGTCACGAAATCTCATCATACCTATGTCTGGACTCAGTTTCCCCCAAATCTTCAATTTCCAGTGTTTTCTATTGTATACATACATACACACAGACACAGACACACAGACACATACATACACACACACACACACACACACACACACACACACACACACACACACACACACACACATCATACGTTTTTTTATTGCTCTTGCCAGAAACCAGGGGTTACAGTTGGGCCTAACTCAGACAATAGCAAGCCATTTGTTCAGCATTTGTTTAGTGGGCGTGTGAGCGTCCTAGGGTTGCCATTACCATTACAAATTACTACAGCCTTGACGGCTTAAAATAATATAAACTAATTCTCTCATAGTTCCGGAGGCTGGATTCTGAAATCAAAGTATTCAGCAAGGCCATGCTCCCTTTAAAAATGGCAGGGAGGAATCCTTCTTTAGTTTTTCAAGCTACCTCTTGCAGAAGAATCAGTCTTTGGGCTTGGTCAGAGCTCACCCACACTGAATCCATGGTGATTTCATCTCAAGGTTTTTGACTAATGGCACCTTTGTTCCCAGGGAAGGTCATCCTCCTCTGAACGTCTAAGTGGTAATGAATCCCTGGGGTGCTCTCTTCACTAGGATGGGGAAGGAAAGGAACAAGTATAGATTGGAGCCTATTCATTTATTTTATTTATTTCCACTGGCTAAAGCAGAGACTGTTTCATGGAGGAACATGAATCCCTTTCCTTGTTTCCACAGTCCCTCCCCCTACATTTAGCAAGTTTAAAGTTAATAATTTATTGCTTGGTAGATGTAAAGGAGTCTTTATATTACAATAATGAAATAGTATAATCCCAGTAAATAGCATTACACCTACTTCACTTCAAATTTTATTAATAGTTTATTCTAAAGATTAAATTTTAGCTTTCTTCCCCAACAAGTGTGTTTAGAGACAGGTTGTTCATAATAAATGTTTCTGTCCAGCTTTGACTCTGTGCTTATAGACGTGACCTTTCTTTACGTTTGTTAAGGCAGCTTCCAGGTGAGTGTGGAAGAAAGAGCCGTATCTTGACATGGCCTGCTGCTCCCGCAGGATGCTCTGCCAGGGTTGTTCTTGATTTCTTGGTTTCCTGAACCCCACACATTTACCTGTCGAATCCTTCCACATCTCTCCACTTTCATTGCCACCATCATCCCCTGTGCTGCTGACTTTGCCCAGGCCCAGCAGCTCCCTAGCTGGACTCCACAGGCAACTCGTTCAGGAAGCATCATGTAGAGTTCTCCTATGCCCAAGTCTGACCATTTTATTCACCTGTTTCATTATATTCCCATTCTCTTAGAGACTAAAGGCTTGAAAAAGGCCTTCATGGTGTCCTGTTTTCTCTGTCCACTCCATCACCTCCCCTCATTTCTCACTATGTTCTACTAAGCAGTGCTTTTCTTTGATACACCAGGCAGTCTGTTCTACCAACAGTCCTTCATACCTGATGTTCTCTTTGCTTCACATATTAGTTAACAACTTTTTTGTGTGATTTAAATGCTTACATTTAATATTTTTATTTAAATTTGTTTTTTTTTACCATTTTTTTTATTTAAAACACTACCATTTTTTTTTTACTTTACATACCAATCCTAGTTCCCACTCCCTCCTTTCCTCCCATTCTCTCCACCTTCTCCCCAACCTTAACCCCCATCCACTCCTTAGAGAGTGTAATGCACATTGCTTTGAGGAAGGATCAAGGCCCTCCCTACTACATCTAGGCTGAGCAAGTTATTCCTCCAAAGAGAATGGGTTTCAAAAACCCAGTACAAGCAGCAGGGATAAATCCTAGTGCCACTGCTACTGGCCCTGCAGTCTTCCCCAGCCATACAACTGTCACCCACTTTCCGAGGTCCTGGTTTGGTCCTACGCTGGTTCCTTCCCTGTCCGGCTAGAGTTGGTGAGCTTCCAGTAGCTCAGGTCAGCTGTTTCAGTGTGGGTCCCCATCAGGGTCTTGACCTCTTTGCTCATATTCTCACTCCTCCCACTCTTTTACTGGACTTTGGGAGCTCAGCCCAGCACTCCACTGTGGCTCTCTGCCTCTGTTTCCATCAGTTGCTGGATGGAGATTCTATGGTGACTTTAAGATAGTCATCAATCTGACTACAGGGCAAGGCCACTTCCAGCACCCTCTCCACTATTGCTTAGGGTCTTAGCAGGGGTCATCCTTGTGAATTCCTGGGAATTTCTCTAGTGCCAGGTTTCTTGCTTGTCTCATAATTGCTCCCTCAATCAAGATATCTCTTTCCTTGCTCTCTGTCTCTGCCCTTTCCCTCATCTTGACTATCTTGTTCTTTCAAGTTCTCCTTCCCCTCCCCTTCTCCCCCAACCCCATGCTCCTAATTTTCTCAGGAGATCTTGTCTACTTCCCCTTTCCAGGGGGATCTATGTATGTACATCTGGAGTCATGCAGCTCTGTGTTCATATTCTACATTGTCACTTACAAGCTCTGGAGTCTTTTGGTGGCCACTGAATTTCTCTGAGCCTCATATGCTACATCCTTAATGAGAGTTTAATTCAAGCTTCCTATAAAGATAATATAATGAAATGAATATAATTCCCTCAAGTTGCATAGTATTAGAAATTTTCTAATTACAGTAACTATAATTATTCTAATGGTACTCTTCAACTGAAGGCTATGGACATCTATTTAAATGTACCAGAACAGTATTACTCTGACAAATCTGTATACCCCTGGTATGTAAGCGCTAAGAAAACTTTTTCCTGTAAGTCATTATGTGCTATCTATGTGTTTATTATGATAGTTCACCAAAAATTATGTTTAGCCACTTTCTGAGCCAAATTCCAAATGATCAGAATACAGTTTAAAATTTTATTGTAACACCTGGTGTATAACAAGGTGGCCCCTTATTCTTGGTTTGTTCAAGGTTTTAAGTTTTTTTCTAAATGTTTAGTATACTGAGGATCTCATAGTTAATCATTCCATTGTATGAGAGGTAATATACAGTATCTCAAGACCCATAAAGCAGGTGCTTTCTGTTCCTCATCCTAGGCTCCCGTTCCTTCCTTGTTATATATCCAAGGATTTCCTAAAATGTACAGAAGGGCTGGAGTCCGGATAAAGGAACTATCACCTGACTTCCTGTCTATCCATGCCCTGACAGTGGAGTAGTGTTGGCTGCTTAAGAATCTGGCCTTGGAGACATAGAAGTAAATTGTGTAGGTTGAAAGCAGACTCTAGCAAACCCAAAGACTAAGTTAACAACCTTCTACATGGGCACACATATTTAGGATGTGAAATGAAGTAATTTCCTCATCCATACCAGGCTGATATGGGGATATTTTCGTGGATTTCCATAGCAGAGCAGGCCAGGCCTTAGGAGTTGCAGCTCCTGTAAATCTTGGCTGCCTCCCCAGATGCAAATTAGCCAGTGCAGATTTGGGCAGTCCCAGACTTGTTCTGCTGGACAGTACTCTTGAGACACAGCAGCCTTGAGAAGGATGGGGTCTAGGGAGCTCCCAGGGGAGACATGCCACAGAGTCACCCTCCCAAAGGTTGAACTAGACTATGTCAGAGGGAAGACCTATGTCCTGACGGTCACCACGTGAGCCCGAGTAAAGTCCTTCTGTGGCACTGCCTAGGAGAAACGTAGTAGCCATCCAAGGCGGATTTCCACCTCCTTTCCCCTGCTCAGCTTCCCCCCTTTGAAAACTAAAGATTTGTTTCGTTTTTTTTTCTTTTCTTTCTTTTTTCTGTTGTTTTAAGGAAAGCTGTCTCAGTGACTGGCTGGTGGTTTCCTGTCTCCTATGATGTTGTGTTTCCTGTCTCCCTTGATGATGTTGTATCTTCTTGTTAATTGCTTTTCTAGGAGAAAGGGAGCAAGTTTTCAATTCAATGTCTGGCTTTGCGCCACTTCTGGCAGCGTTCGTGTGATAGGTTGGTAAATTATTAATAGAAAAGTTGGATCCCTGTCTACAAGGAAAACATCAAGATGTCCATGGGTTTTTACAGCAGTGCTATATGTTGTAGTGCGGCACAGGATTATGCTACCCCTCCTGCCATTAACACTCTTGACTCTGGTCCAGACACTGATTTCCTTTACTTGAAAATGCCCTCCTAGGATTGAGTCATGTCTAGAAGGCAGAGACTCAGGGTAGGGGTGCCATTTACTTACAGAATACCACTTCAGGGCTTTCCATTTCTCTTCTGTTGTAAGAGCTCAGCAGCTATTAAGCTGCTGTTGTACGTGGTTGCTGTCTGCTTGTTTTCTTAGTCCAGTTTGAGGCATCCGTTTATTTGGGTTCTTTTGAAAAGGCCTCCTTGTCGTGATGGTGGTCTTAGTGGATGGCGTGGAACTGCGACTTAATGTGTAAAGTTCTTCATCTTTGGAGAGTTTCCTTTCACGCTAACTCTGGGTCCCATTTTCACCAAGTTCAGTTTTTGTTTGGATAGAGTGCTCCAACTTGGAGAGAGAGAGCAGGAAATGGGACTTCCAGCCCCTGGGCAGCAGCTTCAGCTCGTCAAGCCTCCCTTGACAATAAGGTCACAGAATTTAGTAAGGGCGTTTCTGGGAAGTAATTTATAAATTAAGCTAAGAGCCACACCAACAAAGTTTATTATTAAACTAAGAACAATATGAGCACACCAACAAAAAACAGTTTATGAAATGAGCTAACCAATCCATGTGTCAGAAGAGAGTGGGAAGAGAGCAGAGGGAAAGCCAGAAGGAGAAGCTGGCTCTTTAGGCAGGAGGAAAATCGAAATCAGGTCTAGAATTGTTCTCCCTGGAGATCAGCTGTTGATCGGAGGACATTCGGGAGAGTTTTAAAATGCTACTTAGCTTGTGAAAACTGGCAGCCAAAAGACCAATCACAGGGCTGCTCTAAAGGAGATCATGAAATACATTCAAGTTTCCCCCATGAAGCAAATCTGGAGGGCAGGAATAGCCACCAGCGTAGGTTTGTGCTTTCTAAATGAGGAGCTAGCCAGGGAAGACAGGGTAGTAGCTACTGCAGGTTAACCTGCCAAATGCAAGCAAGGACTCAGGTCAGGGTGAAGGACAGATGGCTTCTGACCCTTCCTAAAGCCTTAGCACTAGGAATCTGTTCTCTGTTTCTTTCCTTCCACGTCGGGGAAGATCTCAGCGTCCTTGCCCAATTGTTCCTCTGTCACAGAAAGACCTGTGTGGCTGTGACTGACCCTGCACTGTCTCCCTCAAGCTTAACTCTTTCCTGAGGACGCCAACACCACTTTCACGACCTGGTGGGTAGTTCACAGCTAACTTAGTGTCGCCTGGAATGCTTATTGTTGTCGTGTTTTACTTATCACCGAGTTATCAAAGAAGAAATGTTAGAACGTACTTTCTAATTGCAAGCGTGCTTTGTCATCTTAATGTTCCACAGAGAATTTACACATTTCTGAATCATACATTCTAGCCCAGCCAAGGCATCATTCACGGGGTAAAAATGAAAACTGTCAAGTTCATTACAAAGCACAGCTGCTTGGGACATTATTGATGTGTTTTAGGTTTGCTTTCCCCTTTTAAGCAAGAAGGGATATGCCTGTCAAAAGAGACCATTTATCGGTTCAGATTTTTCCAAGTCACCCCAGAGTTATTACGTTCAAAATGGTTGCCTATTCTTAATAACACATACTATCCCTCCAGCCTGCTAGCACGCTGCTTTGTTATTAGGCATGCCGTTTGAGTCTGAGCTAGGAAGAAGTCCAATGTCAAATGAAAAGGGTTTCTCCCTTTTATGAATTAGCCTTTCTTTAACCACATCGTCAAAAAAGTGTGGACACTGCTCATTTCCCAAATCTTTTCCAGGCTGGCACCAAATGGATGCAAGTCAATCACTGGCCGCCTTTATCTCCCAGTGACTCACACCGCCGAGAGCCCGTCTTATGGGTTTGAGACTCAGCTCAGTCTCAGTGCTTCCTTTGTGCTGTTACATGGCACAGCAAGCTTCAAGCAGACTCAAAAGATGTATTTAAATCATACGGCCTGCTACTGTCTACACTCTAAAAATTTACCTCCTTGTTCAGTCCATCTAAAATATACTGATATGGTATTGCTTTTCCATCTAAAAGGCAACTTTGGGATACTTCTTGGGATTTACGATATAACCTCAGAATATAGTAATTCCCCAAATAAAGAGTAACATTTTTTTTTATTTTTAATTTAAGAGAAGACAGAAGCTCATTATCAAAACACTGCCTCTAACAGTGCTTGGTGGCTGGTAACATTTAGCAAAGGTCAATTAGCCACATCGTAGTCTAATGTTTTAGAATAGAAATATATGTCCAAAATGAACCTGAGAAAAGTGGCAAAAAAGTTTACATTAAAGCTTTGATAAAATAAAGCAACTAAAATCCGTAATATTTTCTCAAACAAGGTAAATCAGTTCTTTCTTTATTAAAGTGTATTTTAGCCTGGGACAGAATTGCTAAATGATATTGAGAGCGAAGTCTTCTTGACTTGTGTATCTGATAAAATCACGTTTCATGAGTATCCAAGCAATGCGAAGACAGCACTCTGCCAATCTTTTTATTTCTTAGATCAAAATCAATTTCAACTGAAGAGCTATAAAGATAAGCACTCTCAGCTTGCTAAGCTGCTGTCACAAGTACAGGATTAACCAACCCAAACAGGTTATATGACCCATGCAAGGAAGAAGGTTTTTTTTGGTTGTTTTTTTTTTGTTTTGTTTTGTTTTTTTTTTTGCCCTTCCTTCTCAGTAAAAATGGCTACCTCTGCTTGTACTTTGAAATAAACACTGAATATTAACAATTAATTACTGACAGCAGTTGTCAAATTCTTATATTTGAGACTCTGATAATAATGTGGTTTCTGCTTAAGAGTTTGAAATTATACATTCAATATTTTTAATGTCTGATTCATTAAAATTTAAAATATCTAAAACTACTAAAAGAGTCAATTTAGAAATGTTAGTTTTTATCAAAAAAGAGAAAAGGATTTTAGAATTCTTAACCTGAAATGAAAAATAAACAAACCTTTTATGTGTTTAGGTATTTGCCAATTACACAGCCTCAAGCAAGTTGCTTACGTCCTCTGAGCCTTTGTGTCTACATAAATAGAAATATAGAGATGGGTCATCTTTCGGAATGTCTTCAGGCAGGTTATGTAGAGAACATACACGAAGCAAGTCATACATATTTGACAGGCAGTAGGTACTCAGGCAGCTAATGAAGAAGACTTGCCTCTCTGCATTGGTGGATGTTCCCCAACTCTATACACGCCTTTCTATAACATAAATGCTCCTAGAAATACCACGATTTAGATAGGACGGCTAGAACAAGGTCAAGGGTCTTCAGGAATGAGAAGATAGTGTCCTTCCGTCCTGGGAAGATGCCCTGCGCTGCTGTTACGGGTTAGACCCACTGGGGGAAAAGAGGCTTTCACTCAGTTAGCTCCTCCCCCAGGCTCCAGCTGCCTCGCCCCAGCTAGGTTCAGTGATCTAAGTCAACCAAGGAGTATCAAGGGCAGTTGAAGATTAAACAGATACACTAAGGAGAGAAAAAAAATACTGTGAGATGACAACAATTGAGTTGCTGAGGGCCTGCAAAACAGGATGTTCTTTCCACACCACCTCTTCCTCTCATTCACTGAGGCCGACAAGTCACAGTACTTTGGTGCTTGGCAGTTTGTCATCCCTGAAGGAACTTGGCGTGCCAGGGAGGTAGAGGTGTGCATTGAAATTACTTTTCTTTTTCACAGGGGTTTCCAGGGTGATGGCAGAGAACACACAAGTCTGTTTTTTGAAATAAGAAATCAAATGTAGAGTTTTTGAAAAGGCTTGGCTATCTAAGAAGGAGGAACCAGCATGTGCAGGAATTAGTATTATGAATGTATAGAGGTTTGTTATGACCTCTAATTCTTAAGGAAACTGAAGTTGATAGCACTCTGGCAGAATTTATATGGGCCAGAAAAACCTGGAAGTTGTACATCAAACACTGGCTCTTAAATGACCTAACAAACACGTCAGCATACAGTCAACACTATGTTATATAGTCAGCTGCATTGCTGAGTGACTATCATCTGTGGGATACTATGAAGGCTATGTGGTATTCAGTAATGCAAAAACATGATCTGCTTTTCAAGTCCAGTTATGCAATGGAGACAGATAACTTCAAATTTTATAGTTTTGGTGTAGCACACCATTTGTGGACACAGCATTACAAAATCACCAACAAAGAGTAATATTGCCTTGAGGTTTTGATGACAAATCCTAACACATAAAACACTAGGCCTGAGCCTTAAAGAAGGGGTAGTTACTGCTAATCAGAAAAGAAAAGTCAGTCAAGTACTATGAGATCACATTGAAAACAGAAAGAAAAGGCTTACAGGTACAATAAACAATAGGCAATTTTGCAAGAAGCTGAGAACACAGCAGCGTGTTGAGAAAAACACAACGTGATGCACGTTGTGGTGAAGCCTTTGATACTGAGCATCTTCAACTCTAACAGACAGGGTAGGTGGAGAAATCCTTCAGGAGACTTATGGAGGGGGGTGCATGGGTCACCTTTATATTTTAGGTGGATCTTTCAGATTACACTTTGGAGGGAGGATATGAAAGAAAAGACTACAGGGAGAAAGAGCAGTTTAGAACCACTACATTAATCCCAGAAAGAGGAGAGAAAGACGAGGAGTCAGGTAGTAGCGGTAGGAATGGAGAAAAGACAATAATTGAAGAAGTGCTTACCAGAAAATCTAGACAGTCAAATGAGCTCAGGTGTGTAAAATGGACTTCTGAATGCATCAGATGGGGTAGGGGATGCAAATAAAGGAATCCCACACTAGCTCCAAATAGGTATACTATGGTTTTTCTTTATTAAAAGGGAAATTCATGGATCACAATGAGGAAATAGGAATGGGGTCCGACATCCAGGTGTGGCGCACTGGAAGAAGAGGGGCGAGCAGGAGGGACTGCGGCTTTTTGATACCCAAAGCCATGCCCCAACCTGGCCCAGTCTCCCAAAGGCCATTGGCTGAAGGAGGTTCCCCATCAGACTTCTGATGAAGTTCAAAATGAAAGTTTGATGAAATCAATAAAGGAAGAGAATACAATACGAAGAGACAAGGAAAAGGGAAAGGTGAAAATTCAACACAGCCAGGGACATTTGAGCATCCAGGGAGCTATCTAGGTGACAGTGACTTATAGGAAAGAATGGAAATTTGGAAATCTAAAACTTGAAAGTTTAGACTTGTCATATGATAGATAGGTGAGTGATATAGAAGATAAAAAGGTAGGTAGGTAGATAGATAGATAGATAGATAGATAGATGATGGGTTAATAGACCCAGAAAGAGAACAGCAGCAGCAGAGGAATCATTTGCACGCAGTTATTGCCTCGATTGAAATGAACTTGTCTTAATCTACTTGGACTTTTGTAGTAAAGTACTATAACTGGGCAGCTTATAAACACCAGAAATGCATTGCAACTGGAAAATGGAAGATTGACATGACAGAAAACTTGAAGTCTAGTGAATGTCTAGCGTAGACCTTCTGTCTGTCTTCCATCAGTGAATGCAGTGAGGTGGCTTTCTGTTGGTACTGAGCACAGTCAGGAGGGCTCCATCCCAAAGGCCCCACCTCCTGATACCTTCCCCACGCAGGACCACATTTCAACACATACATTTTAAGGACATGGAACCATTCAGGCTATCCCCAAAAGAAACATCCAGAATCAGAAAAGCTCTGCGCAGAGGGCATGTTTGAAGTGAATGCCACCTATGCATTGTGGATAGAAAATGATTCGTGTAAAACATGGTCAGGATAGTGCAGAGAGAGTGGGAGGGTTGTGGCTTTGTTAACACTGAGAAGAGAGAGCTTCAGAAAAGTAAAATAATCCAGAGCACAAAATACAGCAGAGGCCCAGCAAGGTAAAGACCGAAAACTGAATGCCACTGACTTCCAGTTGATAAGGCATTGGCAAACTTGGGGGAAACTGAGGCATCAGGTTGCTGGAAGAGAAAGTCAGGAGGACATGGGAGGAAGCAAATAGAGCAACTCTCTAGAGAACTGCTAATCTAAGACCATACTGCACGGAAACCAGGTGGAGAGGCAGTGCTTACACATGGGTTGTTACAGAGGGGATGGACTTGCACACATTCACAATGAGAGACTATAGTAGGATGTGTTCCTTGAGGAATGATATCAAATATATTACATATTAATAAAACTAACACTTCACTGACATTCACTTGAAAACCTCTGCTTCCTTCCACACCACACCTCTCAGTTCTGTGTCTAGCAAACTTCAGTTTGGACTGATTGTGTTTTTCCTGACTTACCAGCCAACATTTCTGTTGGCACCAATAAGCTATGAACACAAGCAACCTCATGGTGAAGGAAAAAGGAGTGCGGGAGACAAGTCCCTGAAAATTTCAGGCTGCACAATGCTAATAACTTTTTGAAGGGGTCCAGGTTGGCCCATAAGACTCTTTGTGTCGACGCCAAGTTGGGTGTGTATCCTTGTGATACATCCAAATTGTAGATCTCACATGCTAAGCAGCACAATTTTAAAAAGTCAAATGTTCTCCAGACCCAGCATGGTTCTGTTTAAAGCTTATTGTTTCCCATCCTGTCTGTAAATAATGGCACAAACGCAGACTCCTGATGATCTTATTTCCCAGGAGAAGGTGGCACCCAGCAATTACTGCTCAGCCTCACACCTTCGGGTGGCATCGCTCCTTGGTGAACACCCATAGGTGGTGAAACTCCTGGGTGTACAGTGCTGCCCATGGCTGGTCTGGCAGCTTTGCCAGTTTCAGGTGAGCAGCAGATGCCTCCTGATGATTGCTCTACCAGGAATGCCAGTGCACAGCCAAACACAGCATCTCTGCGCTCATCTGTTGGTTATGGTTATTGCCCATGTCCCACCTGTGGAAGTAAAGAAGCAACATTGAAGACATCTTGCTTTTGGATCCTGAACCTTGAAATACATACATAAATATATTCAAAGAACTACATCCATTATGCTCTACTTTTATTAAGTTACCCTAAATACTTTTGGAGGGAAATACAGGATATCTAGAAGTTTTTTTTTTTTAAATGTTGCAGAAATCTTGAGAAGCTTGTTGATAATACAGAGTCTAATTAGCAAACTGAAGAGCACATCAAGGCTGAAGATGTTGCCTGTCCCCACTAGTTTCAAGACATAGATGGTAGTGCCAGTTCTTAATGATAAGATTAAGTATCCAAATGTGTATCTGCTAGCACAGACACCAGCTAACTCCTTATACATCCCTCACCTGTCCTAACTTCTATCCATCTCTGATACACAATTTCAACCCACCTCCAGTCTCCTTCTGAAGACTTCTCTACTTCTCCACAGCTACTTGAAACTGATATGATGGCCAGGGAGTTGGGATGTGGCTATAAATCAGTAAGGTCTGTTTATTTTGGATCTTCAAGGCAACCAAGGAAGGGCTTAAGATTAGCCTTCTAAGAAGCATTTAAGCTGCATCTGAAACCCTAAGAAATACAAGTTGAACTGGATGCTACATCCCCTAGATCTTTGAGCTGGTAGTTCTTTAACTGATGATGGCAGCTGAGGTCTTGAATAGGTTTTGAAATACCAAATTTTGGGAAAAGCTACTAAAACTTATTCCTAAGGAATAAGTTATTTAATATGTCTTGTGTATTTAGCACTAGAGTGACTCTGGTTTTACAAATTAAGAAATACTAGTTTCACAGTAAACGTGTGTGGGTGTGTGTGTGTGTGAGAGAGAGATGCTAGCTATCAAACCTGTGCCTTTGCGTGTGTTCATCAAATTCTCCACCACTGAGCTATAAAAACATTCCATGTATATAGCTATAAATACACTATGTTCATTTTTGATCAAAGTCCTAACATTAATCAATAAATATTAACAGATTATGAAAAAAGAAGTAAATGCAAACAAAATAAAACAAAACAACCCACAAAACAAAAACTATGGTTGGTTATTAACCAAACAAAACAACAGAGGCTCTGGCTTCCTTGGAAAAGATTCACTCTCTTATTCAAAATAAAAGACTTGAACTTGAAATTCACAACACTATTGCTACGGTTGGCTAGCTGGGGACAGTACTTGCACAAGCATGAAGACTTGCATTTGAATCCCCAGCACCCATGCACAACCTATGTGGCAATGTGAGTCTGTAATCCCAGTACTTAAGAAATGGACACAGGTAGATAGATTCTGATTCCTCCCTGGCCAGACTTGTTCTAGGTTCATTGAGAGACCTAACCTTAAAATATAAGGTCAAAAAATGATTGAGGAATGCATCCTAATATTAAACTCTGGCCTCCACAAGCATCACATGTTGAGTGCACATACACACACACACACACACACACACAGAGAGACAGAGAGAGAGAGAGATTCACAACCCTTAGTTTAAATTTTAAACATGATCGAAAGCATCAAAAGTAAATTATCCTTTCAAATAATATGTGTTGTGGAATAATCTTTTTGTACACTGTGAAGATATCTCTTGAATTGGCTTAATAAAAAGCTGAATGGCCAATAATTAAGCAGGATTTTCTTCGGGGCAGAGAGGGTGCTGGGAAGAGTCACAAGGAGATGCCAGAGACACAGAGGAAGCATGAAGTGCAGAAGGAGAGGTAACAAGTCTTGAGCCACATGGCAGGACATAAATGAATAGAAATTGGTTAATTAAGTTATAAGAGCTAGTTAGAAACAAACCTAAGCTATTGACCAAGCATTCATAATTAGTAAGTTGTCTCCATGTCATGATTTGGGAATTGGCTGGCAGGATACAGAAAGACTCCCTACAACTATGGGAGTAAGGTTTTATAGAAACTATAACACATTTTTCTGTTTCTAGCATCTAATCATACATAGATTACAACAACCACACATTGTTACTAGTGAGTTATTGAGTTAGCTGCTAACTGAAAACACCTTTACATTTTAAAGCTTAGCTTGAACTGTGATTGCATGAATTCGAAAGAAGTGGAGAAAAATGATGTTTTGCTGTGTGGTTTTCTTTTGAAGGACTGGAAAATTCTTTAAGGAAAGAAAAGCATTGTATTAAAAAGTCTAAATCTGGATTCTTAATATTTACTGAGGGTTTATGCTGTGGACATATTCTTTGTACCAATGTCTCACTGCATATAGCCAGTATGCTAAAGAATTAATCAGTCTTATATCGCATATATACATGTGGCCACACACAGAGAGAGCTAGCGACAGCACACTATAGACTTGCCATTGTCAAATCATCCTCAGAAATTATCTGTCTCTTTTGGAATGAATGCCCCTGCACCTTTTCTTCCATGCCCCTATCCCAGTGCTCCCCGACCACTACCACGATACCTTTCTGCCTGAGACGTCTGTGAGTCCAAGTCATGAATATAATACCCCCATCAAAAGGATGGGGCTGGCACAGAACAGACTATGCAGTTGGTTGGATACAGGGGAGGTTTTCTGAATATTCAGAGCAAATACAATAATACAGAGCAGAAAGAAAAGCCCAACCTTTGTTCACACCATTGTTTCCAAAAATGTGAAATTCTATTATGCTGCCAAACCATACAATGACTAACCAGAAAACCCAATAAAACATGACAGATCTTGTGGAACTGGGAATCAGTGAAATCTTAAAGGCCTCATTAAGTATATCTTAAAGGCCTCTCACCATCACCCACCTAGGCCTGGTGTTAAAGGC
Source organism: Ondatra zibethicus (assembly GCA_004026605.1). Lineage (NCBI taxonomy): Eukaryota > Metazoa > Chordata > Mammalia > Rodentia > Cricetidae > Ondatra > Ondatra zibethicus. The sequence goes on from PVIU01000876.1 coordinate 215,429, forward strand.
CAGGACAATCACAGCACTGAGGGTCTATTTTTGTTTTAAAAGAACTCCTTTATTATTTGAAAAATATTGTATGATATTCTTCTGCACTGAAAGTTGAAAGTGGAAATAAAAAGTCCTTTAGGGCTCACCGCAACTCTCCAATTACTTGATATTTATGTATAAAGCACTTTTTCATACGAGGAAGCCTAGGTAAGGCATGAAGAAGCAGGAAGCCTGTAACAATCCTGCAACTGTTCATTTAAAACTGAGAGACTTAGATTCCAGGCACAAAAATGTCACTATATCTGAAAGACAACCTAGTGGCTTCAGGAACCTAGAGATAGGTTTATGCTGTTGCCTAGGAACCATAGATAGAGGGAGCTTTATACTACACATAATGGCATTCTGGGTTTGCCTTCTCATGGAACCTAGGACAAGTAATTAAACTCTAATAGTTCTTAATTATCTCATCCCCTAAATGGAGATGTTTGTGTCTTCTCCCTCTGCTAGAGATCCATTAGCTAGCCAGTCGGAAAGGTGTCCTTATACATCTTTTACAGACAGGAAGCCAATGGCCCATTTCTAAGGACTTTGTCTCTTTCTGAGTGTACCTAGCTCCTTGACACAATCAGAAGTTGAATTCAGTATCAGTTGAGTACTAAAGGCAATACAAACTCTTCCCCGGCCCAGCAGCATCTGTGGTCCAAGACCCAGCCTCAGGCAGCATAAGCCTGTAAGTAGTATAAGAAGTTATTCTTATACTATAGTATATTATTATATATTAATTAATTAATTAAAAATAGTAACAATATTATTATATGTCTTTCATATCTAGTTGTCTTAATGTTTGAAATCTGAGGAACAAAGCCACCTCTGGTTTAAAGTACTGATTCCTAACATGTCCTAACTTTTCACTATAGGTAGGGGATAGGGGAGATGGAACTGAGTTTAAGATCAGAGCTAACGAAATTTTTACCCTGTTTTATCCTTTTGAAAGGAATCCTTTTCTCTTAACTTGTCATACTCAAATGTGTGGGTCTAGCTCACCTCAGATCTTCCTTCCACCCTCGAATGAGCACTGTGCCTTCAACTCCTCCTCCAGATCCTTCAGCTCTCAAGCAGAATGGCAGAAACCGCATTAGGGCGGAATCATCGAGAGGACTTGGTACATGAGACACCAGCAGCAGCTCAACACCGCGAAGAAGCGGGCCATTTCATTTCCTGCTCATTCTGCCCCGGACATTGCTGGCGAAAGAGGGTGGACGCTGTTTACAGGTGCTTAGTTTGTAATGTCTTTTCACCTCGGATGGAAATTTCTAGGACATTAAGACCAATGAAAAGGAAACAGAGTGGGGCAAAGGGTAAGTTCAAATGGTAGGAAAGCAGCCCTAGGAGCGGTTCAGGTTAAGACTGAGCGCTGCCCCCAGGAATCTCAGAAGCGGGGGAGATCTTAGTGACAGCCCGCACATTAACTCTTGCAGCATTCCAGATGCCGAACTGCCACTTACTCTAATCTAGTGATCACCGAAAATGAGGGGGCTGGTGCTCAGATGCTCGTGTGTTTGTCTCTGAAACCCACACCTGTGAAAGCACTCCTATCTGGAAAACTAATGACTTGCATGCAAAGAAACAGGGCATATGAGGACACGTGGAACCAGTTTCACCTGGCCATTCACTCTGGGGGTTTTGTTAAGGGCAGCTCTACCTGTACACTTCCCTTTGTAACACCTTCCCCCCGGGCAACATTATTATAACTCTGTCAGAAACACTTCCTGTTAATTGCTGTTCAATTAATGTGTACTATTTCTTTTCTTCTAGAGCTATCCTCACCCTGGTACTGACTACTAAACCCGGAGCCTTCAGTGTGCTAGCCACTGTCCTGGGGCCTTTTAGGATAATTTGCTGAATCCTTCGCCACCACGTATGCCAGATACTAATTCTAGAATTGCTCCGTTAGGTCAAACCCTGCCTGCTGCAGGACAGGCTGTGCCATTCCCTGTGAATCCCAGAGGTTAGCAGATCCTTAGCGGAGGACCACATGCCCTGTGACAGTTTGCTCCTTCACTGTGACCACCCACCATCTTTGAACCCCACCCACACTATCCTTTTGTCTCACATTCGCTACCCCTCCCACCCCCACCTACCTCCTTGCCCCTCCATATGATCAATTTTCTTCCCCAACCCCCGCGCCCACTTTCTTTCTGCTTTCCCCCTGCATGGGTGATGAAGGATGAGTGCGCGTGCTTGGGGGCGGTACTACAAGGCAGCCAGTTTGCGCTACTTGGAGCCAGGCAACAGGCAGAAAATATATGTGTGTGTCTCAAAGAGGCCCATGTCTGTGCTGCTCTCCTTTCATGAGGAGACTTGGATATCTTCTGCTCCCTAGAGCCTTGAGATTCCAAGGGGATGTGAGGCGCATGTGTCCTTGGCGGTCCAGGCCTGAGGCCTGTGTGACATGCTCTCCAGCCCCAGCTCTGTAAGGGTGTTTCTAAGAGCAGGCCCTAGTCCTTTTCTTGGTGGCTCCAAGCAAACTGTAGCCACAAAGCTGCTTGGTTTTTGCTAGAAAACAACAAGAGGCCACGACAGAAGGGAGCTACCCTGTGAATGACTCTAATCTGTAATGGCTGTTAAGGGCCTTGCCCCTCTCTTATGCCTTTGTCCGCTCCCTCTAAGAAATAATATAGCCATTCTTTCCCTTACAAAGTCAAGGCTTTGCTTTCTGTCACCTCCTTTTGATCAAGCCATACTTGGTACACACTGAACTTGTTCCTTTGACCTCCAAGTTCCCGACAGCCAAATTAATATGTGCAAAGTGGTATAGGGGCACAATTTTCTATGCATTAAAACACAGGAAATAAGATAATTGCATGTCTATTACTTCAACTGTTTTCAGCTTCCTAAGAAAGAATTGTCTGTGGTGTTGTGAAGCTTCCTGTTACTTTAACAAATGCCATGCCCCAAACCCCGTAAACTGCGCCCTACTTAGCGTCCGACTCCTAGATCAAAACTTGCCAGCCTGAAAACACTTCTAATCCGCTTCATGATCTTCCTCTGGCTGTGTCAGGACACCATCCCTGGGGAAGCTCGGCCTACAGGCAAACCCATTGTTGGGAGCACAGCAGAAAATAGAGATGGGGTGTAATTGCCCTGCCTAAACGTAGGCAAACAAGAGATTGTGTTGCAGTGACTTTTTTTTTCTTAATCCTTTGCATAATTGCAGTACTCCTTTGATTTGCTTTTCCAGTAGAGGACTGGCTCCTAGCCCTGCAAATTGCTTTTATGAAAACCTGAAAGTGAAGAAGTATAAGCACGTTGCTCCAATTAGCTTCAAGCCCAACTGGGTCTGCTGTTGGCCTAAAAGAGAGCTGCCTGCAGGAAAATAAAAGCAACACCTCCTATCATTGTAGAACTGGGCTCTAAAAGGAACAAGAATGGCTTGCCATCCTCTCCCTAGCTGTGACCGGAAGGGGACTGAACATTCTCATTCAAGGTCAATGCTTGTGTTGTCCTCTCATGGTGGTGATTGTGAAACAGACCAGAGTAGGGGGAGATGGTGAAAGGCTGGAGGAACAGAAGCCCATTGCTGTTATGCAATCAGCCCCTTGTCCACCCACTGGAGGCTGGGAGGGGACAGGGAGCCAGCACTCACCTCTACCAGGGAAAGAGCTTCCTGTAAGAGGCGTGTATATATTGGCGGAGGAACATGCACTCTGATGTGTGGCGGTGGTTGCTCAATTTGTTTACGTGGTAACTCCCTTATTTATTTGTCTGCTCTTTGTTCCCTGGAGAAGATAGATGATCCAGCAGAGCAAACCTTTTTTTTTTTTTCTTATGAGCTCATCCTCTCCTGCTGTCTGTGCCACACCTGTAATTATAATTATGGCCCAGTGCTCAGAGATGCTGCAATCCCTTCCTGCTGAAACCCATCTCGAGTTCACAGACCGAGTCGTTATGCAGAGAGAAAATGCCTGAGTCGATGGAATCTGCTTCATTAGTACCTGCGCTGGCTCTGCTGGCTGCAGCTAACCTTCTGAGAAGATGTGTGTGGCCCACATTTTTCAGAAGCATGGACACATCCTTATATTTTCAAAGGAACAATGACGTTTGTAACCACAACTGGGACACTCTGGGCAAGCATAATGAGGCTAGGCGTTTTGAAAGTTGGTTGATACTGAGATAAAGGAACTGCTGATGTATTACAGGTATGCCATAGAAGGAGAGAGTCTGGGTAGTCACCAGAAGTAAATTAGCACAAGATGGTCACAAAAAAAAATCATTACAGATTGACTTTATTTTGACAAAATCTTTCTTACATGTCTCATAACTAACAGATTCTGTGACACTAAAATAATTCAACATTGAAAGTAGTCTACCATTGAGATATAAACTGCCTGATTGTTTTACAAATTCCCTTTCATCTTGATGAAAAAATTAATACAGAACATTGTTGTTTCAATTATAATGAGACAGATATGGAACTTTGTTCCCAAGATAGTGGAGCTCCTGTATTTCCTAATGAGGCATCGTTTCTCTTTGCTAGGCTGTTTTTGTTTTGTTTTGATACACATTGTAAGAAAGGCATTGTGATCATTGGATTTGTAGATGGCTTATCATATGACCTTTTTGTTATTCTAGTCTCAAAATAGGAGTATTGGGCTTTTAATCTACAAAAAACAGATGAGATTCCCCTCCTAAAACAAGGTTCCATTTCTAGAATCTGAGTCCAAATATGACAGCCTTCGATTGCTCTATTGTACTTCAGTTTAGGCAAAGGATTTAGTCAAGTGTGATAGCGTATCTGTGTTTTTAATCCTGTTGAAAATTTTGAGAATTTTCTCTGGTGTATCACATAAAATACATCTCAGGAAAATTGCAGAGATAAAAATTAAATATGCTTGTTTCAGTGAACAAAAACAAAGTTTTCTTTAGGTTCTCGCAAACTACAGTGTAGTAATGAGGTGTGGGCCACGTTCCCAGTGCTCGGCTAGCTTAACCCCCGAAATAATTACACAGAAACTGTACTCATTTAAATACTGCCTAGTCCATTATCTCCAGCCCCTTATTGGCTAACTCTCACATATTAATTTAACCCATCTCCATTAATGTGTATCACCACATGACTGTGGCTTACCGGCATGAGTCTAACCAGCATCCAACTCGGGCAGGAAAACCATGGTGTCTGCCCATCTGTCCTTCTTCCCAGAATTCTGTTCTGCCTTCTACGCCCACCTAAGGGCTGCCCTTTCAAAAGGTCAAGGCAGTCTCTTTATTCAACCAATGAAAGCAACAGAAATACAGAAGGACCTCCTACACCACTACAGTGACCAGCACAATTTTGTTTTTCTTGAGAGAGGCTGGCACTTTTCATTTCAACAATGAATTCCATTGGATTTTAGGCTAACTGCAGCAATACGTCTCACTTCTTGACTTCCAGATTCTTACAAAAGCAATTCATTAAAAAGAAAATAGAAACAGATAAGAAACCTAATTGAAACAAATAACCAACAATTAGCTCAATTTATCAACCGACATCTATTACGTTAAGGAAAAGGCTTCTGGCTAGGATGAGTAGGTTGCACAAAACATACACTCATGACAGGATGGATGCTTTTGAAGAAAAGCCTGCTAGTCCCTGAGGGAGAACTGTAGAGTTTGAATTTACCATCAATGCTACCTCCTCGGTGGTTCCCTGCCTACGTCCTGGATGAGCAACATCAGGACCACATACTAGCAATGCGTTTTCTCAGGCCATGATCCAGACCTTCTCATTCATTAGCCTTGGTGTGGCAGACTTGCCTTCTCATTTCAATAAGCCACGAGGGGATTCTATTATCCACTGAAGCTCAAGAACCATTGGCTGACATCTAACCTACCGGCCTCCAGGTTTGCTTACCACAATGTGTTCCCACAGTTTCCAGAGTGCCCTTTTGAGATACGGACTTCCTGCACAACTCTTTTCAGGTTCCCCATTGCTGTGGAGTTGAGATGCTCATACCCTGAAGATATTCAGACTCCACTTTCACACTCACTCTTGCTCCCCCTTCACACACACACACACACACACACACACACACACACACACACACACACACAAGTATGGACACCCCCAGCTCAATACCTGCAAAACTCCAGTCATCATGAGCTCCTTGAAGGTCTGCAAGCGCCAGATCTTTCTCTCCCTAGGATCTAGGTGTTATCAACTCCTGGAAGGCCCCCCTCTCTTCCAATCACTCTCTCCTGCTTTTGTTTTTCTGGACAACTTACTAGGAACCTTGTCCTTTCTTACTCACCTTCCAGAAGCATTGTCTGAAAGCCTCCCCCATGCCTTCCTGTGTCAGCCAGTCCCTTTCCAAACGCTGCCGCAAAAACTGCTCACTTCCATTGCTTCCCTCCCACCCAATTAACCCTAAGGAATAACGAGTAACCTGACCCCGCCCCCACTAAGGTATAACAACCACGATGAAGTAAGGTATCACCTATAGCCTTGATGTTCAAAGTTCTACCAAAGATTTGGTTCATAACAAGCAGTTTCTGAGTCTCTATATACTGACTGACTGACGGACTGACTGATCAAATGTTTGAATGAGTGTTATCTTGGAACCACGATTATAGATGAACAGAGTTATCCCAAGTGGAAAAAGTGCTCTATCTAATCATCGTAGAGATTAACACCCAGTTTCCCTGTTTCTTGATCCAATGTTCTTAATATTAAATCATACTGGTTTTCATACCCAAGGAAAACTTTACCCACATCTCTTAGCTGTTTTTGATATATTGAGAAAACTGGGACTGGGGATCTCCTTGGATTCAATTTGTAACATGTTAACCAACGTGATTTTGATTTTTTTAGGTGTCTACAGAAAGTTGGCAGGTGGCTCTATCTAAGAGTGACATTGTACTTAGCACATCACCTCCATGCTGTCTTGCTGTGTGGTCATCGATTGGCTGCAGGACACAGGACTCAGCTTAAGGCCACAGCTCTGTTGACTGGAGAGATTTCGTGAAGTAGCTAATCAGTGTCCTGGAATAGAAAAGTCATAGAGGTAGGAATGTGTGCTTCTTTGTCTACAAAGTATGGGGATAAATGTTTCCTAGCTCCAGGGACCAGCGAAATGTTCCCTAGCTCCGGGGACCAGTGAAATGTTCCCTAGCTATGGGGACCAGTGTAAGAACTAAAGACAGGCAGTCTGCAAGGAGCAATTAGGATAAGGTCAGGTAAACCGTGATTGATAAGCATGGAAAGAATAAACCCAGCAAGATAATAAGTTACTGAGTGAGTTACTGAACAGTTTCAACAGGGAGAGGAAAAAAACAATAACAAGGTCAAAATGCAAATTCATATTTCACACTAAGATTATATTAACATTTACCACTTATTATTTGGGTTACTGTTAGCTTTAACTGGCAATAGCACTACTCTGGTACATTTTAGATTCCAAAACTTCAACATCAATATAATGATGCCCTTCTTTGTAACTCATTCACGAAAAACAAAAAAATCTGAACATTTTAAAATTTCCGTTGCACAGCCTAAGCATGTTATTACCGTTGCAGACTTGCCTGGAAGATGTTACTGTGCATACATGCTGCACTCAGGCACCATTGTGAGAATGCAGGAGACATTTCCAATTCAGACTCAGACTCTTGCTGCTTATTTAATTTGTGGTCAGCTCTTAATCATTCTCTCTAGACTTTGGAATGATTTAACCACGCGTCTCCCGTGTAGTCAGCGGGAGGGCTCTACTTAGTCAGGCTTGTGAGACAGGCATGAGAAGAAACCGTCCTGTAATGCAGAAGGGCCGTGATTGTATTTTCAACTATTCGGAGATGATAAGGTTATTTTAATAAGGGCTCGCGTGGGCGCGGGCAGTCACAGAGGCCAGCATGGCCCGGCCCACCCCCTACCTCACACCCACCTCCCTGCCCTCCCTAACTCCGCCTTTCAGGTGCCACTACAGTGGACAAAAGTGTGATGGAGAGGGTGGAAAAGACGGAAGAGCAGAGCAGTGCACCAGCTGTGGAGAGAGGGGAAATGGAGCCAGGATGGCGGTCACAGGTGCGAGGGAGGGCTGAGGTCTCCAGTGGGACGAGGGCCACCGGACATGACCCTATCATCAGGCGGCAGCACAGACTGCACATAGCAGCATGGCCTTTGGTGGTAACCCCAGTAGGGTTGGCGGTGTGCTGGGCAGCAGCCTGGGACTTACATAGACACAGACTCAACCCCCAACATGCTGCCAGGCCATAGGATCACAGTGGCTCTGGACAATGACGGAGGCCCAGGCCCAAGATGAGAAAACGTTTGCTTTCTAGGTTGGACCTCTGTGAAGGAAAACAACCTCTTCTTCCTCGGTGTTTTCACCTCCCATTTCCTTCCTAACTGAAGTGTCAGCACCTAATCTAGGTAATGATGCTTATGGGATGATGATGATGATGATGATGATGATGATGAAGCTCAGTCACAGGCATGGTGTGTAATGCACACACTGCATGGCTTGAGCAGGTTAAACTGTCAGGGTGATGTCCTCTGAACTGATCCAGATACAGAGATGGCCAGCAAAGGAGCCAACAGTGCAACAGGGGCTTTTGTGAAGGACTGGCTAAAATGAAACCATGAACTTAAAAGCAAACTAATGAGCCTCTTCAGAATAGCAAAGAACAACAATGCAACCCAAGCAGGCTTGTCCGTTCCACCCTAGAACTCAAGTATTAATGAGTCCTCTTGGTTCCTGAACTGGGTGGTCCTCATAAAACCAGAGGAGGCATAGGATTGTAAAACTTACATTATGGATTCCCCTGCAGGGCCTTACTGCCTGGAAACAAAAATCATTAAGAAGGGCTTGGATAGCCATAACCAGTGGATCATATTAAATTATCTTTCTATGACCAACTTCCATGCTGTTCCCAGGGTCAAGTTACAAATTGCATTTCTTATATCAGCTCTGGGAATACAAGCAGCCTTTCATTTTTATTTTATACATCTGTTTGGACATTTACACCCTGGGAGCCCAGAGTTATGGAGAAGGCTTCAGCTGGACTGGTGGAAAGATGGAGGCTAAATGCTGAAGTGTGTGATCTAAGGTATTGTCCTTGCTCCTCTGTGGGAGTGACTCACCCTGTACCAGAATGCCACAGGCCTCACTTTCTCCCTCTAAAAGTCAAGACTAATGTGGTACTTAGCTGCATTCTCTCAAGGAAAGCCTTTATTCTGTGTTATAGGGAAGACTGCAAAATGACACACCATTTCAATGACAAATACCCTAGTCTAGACCTCTAGTCCAACAGGAATTATAAGAGGCATCAGTGTCACAGATGACGTACCTGTAGGTGGCTATATTGTCATGTGTGGTCTATGGTCTGCTTCCTATCTTTTTTATTTTTTTAATTTTTATTTTATTTGCTTCTTTGAGACAGGGTTTCTCTCAGTAGCTTTGTAGCCTGTCCTGGAACTCGTTCTTGTAGACCAGGCTGGCCTCGAACTCACAGAGATCTACCTGCCTCTGCCTCCCAAGTGCGGGGATTAAAGGCGTGCGCCACAATCGCCCAGCTATGTTTCCTATCTTATGTGCACTTATCAAACACCCCATGCCTGAAGATTGTTGGGGATCTCACAGTCTCTGCCTTTTTAACCATAACCTTTACATAAGTTCTTTGCATATAGGCTTAAAGGAAAACATGTGGGTATGCATTCAGGAAGTTAGGTGAGATGTGAGCTTCAATTTCCTTCCCAATTCTCAGTTAAGCTGGGAAAATACGTTCTTGTGAATATTCAAGTATATAATTAGGACTAGACTCGTGAACTTGGTTGCTAGTTTAAATGATGCTTTTATTTATACCTCAGAAATGTATTTGTTGTAATTTCTCTTTTTGACAGTCTCAAGGTTGACTTGTGTTTTTAAGGCTACAAATATCTCATTAGATTCACGTTTTCTTGCATTGGGATGAATCTGCTGCAGTTTTGGGAAGCTGGGGAGTTAAGGGTGGGGATAGATTAGGGAGACACAGAAGGAACTGACCATCCAAGAGTGCAAGCCCAGTGTGTGAGACAGACACAGGAGAGAACTGCAGGCCGACAGCCTTGGTGCACTCGTTCAGTGGCTTGTCTCCAAAGATAAAGTCATGACTACAGTTATTTGAAAGAAACAAAACTCTCATCCAAGCAGGTATTGCTTATCCTTTTACAGCTGAGCAATCAGATGTATGTTCTTTCCTCAGCACAGCGACTGAACGGAGAGAACTATAAAATTCTTCTGTGTAGAGAAAATCATAAAAGATAACAAAGACATTCATACTGTATGCCCAGGAAAAAGGGTCCCTCCCTCTCAGAAAAAAAGTTACCCCTTCAAATGAAGCAGGATCCTTGCCAGGGTCAACAGATTAGTGCTATCTCTACTAAGATAACAGACTCTGCAAGGCAGTTCCCTATTTCTGCTTCCTTCGGGCCTAAACAGCAGTGTAAATCTAACCCAGAAAGAGGCTGAGGCTTCAGGGACGTCAAGCAAACTTATGTCTTTGAATTCAGGGTCACTGTATAAGCTAACTTATAGTGTGTGTGTGTGTGTGTGTGTGTGTGTGTGTGTGTGTGTGTGTGTGATCAATATTTCTGAGTACAAGTAGAGAGACCAGGAAAGATAGTTGTCTTAAAGAACAGCTGAAGTTTCCATAGAGGTTCATAAAGTCTCTTTAGACTGGTGGTTCTCTACATGTGGGTCACGAGGCCCATAGAGGTCACATATCAATATTGTGTGTATCAGATATTGACATTATGATTCATAAGAGTAAATAATTATAGTTATGATGTAGCAACAAAAATAATTTTATGTTTGTGGCCACCACAACATGAGGAACTGTATTAAAGGGTCCCAACATTAGGAAGGCTGAGAACCACTGCACTAGACCATAATTCTGACTTGGAACATTTGTTTTGCAAATACATTGGACAAGGAAGCTTGTACCAGGCGTCCTCCATAAGTATGATGGGGTCTGTCATTCCCCTTACAGCATATGCTGCATACTAAGGAGCTGCCTGGCTTCACCTTAGAGCTGGCACAGTGATTCCAGCAAGGAGGGGAAGAGGCCTTGGTAGCACCTTGTCCGTGCTCCTGAAGTTCAGTCGCAGGACTGTGCGATCTTTCTTCTTATCCTTTTCTCTTTTCTGGCCCCATGTTACCTTCCATTACCTTAGGGGTTGGTTGCTCACGGTGTTGCGTGACAGCCACCTCATCAAGTCTTTTTATGTCCGCAGTTTCCATGCTAGCGCTACCCTAAGGAGAAACAGAACACATGTTTAAGCATTAGAAGAACTAGACCTTACCTGTTAGGTTTCTTTCCTGGTTTTTCAGAACAATTGGTTCTCAGATAATTTTATCTGCTGTAACACATGGTTAAATAGAATGTGTTCATTTATCTTTGTTTTTGTACTCAATTCCTTCTCAAGCAGATAGTTTCTCAGCATTGAATTTAACCTTTCCAGGTTACGAAGTCTGATCTTTGAGAACTTCCAATCCACCCACACTATACTCTCTGAATCTACTAGATCTCAACTCTGTCAGTTCTTACACTGCTCTCTTTGCTAATATGAGATATTACCCACCAAAGCGAATATGGTAGGGGTGTGATTACTGACAACAATTCTATCAAGTTACATTCTCAAGGAAGAAAGAAGTCCAAGTTGGAACCTCTTAGTGACAAAAGCCACACATGCAGTGCTAAGACTGGGGAAGCAGAGACCCTCGTCTCTGCCCAGCACAAGAGAGAGGCCGCAAGCTCCATTAGCACATGGCAGAGACACATGGCTGCTGTCGCCGATGAACCCCTCAGAGGAACTTTTCTCTTTTATTATTCAGAAATGCCAATGAATGACGCTTCATATCTTACTTATCGCATGACCCCAGAGAAGGAAGCTGCAATTTCATATTTATTCTGTTGTGCTCCCATTTTAAACTCAGTACACCCTCCTCTTCATCAGCTGTAAGGTCTCCAGTAGTGGGAGCAGCTTGAAGGTTTCCTGAATGCAAGGGCAGGCTACCACCTAAGGCATCCTGCCTGAAAGAGGTTCCAGTCTTCAAGAAAGTATTTCCAGAAGCACCTTCATCTTTCAGAGTAAGAACTTCTCATTTTAATCCTTCACTTCCTAAGCATGAAGTGGGACGGTCTTTAGTAACCGAAACAGAAGTTGGAAGTAACATGAAATGTTCTAAGGGGTGGTAAATTTTTGGAGGTGTATTTGAAACCAGTTCTAAGGGAGGAAACTTGCGAAAACACCAAGTGCTCCGGTGCCCAGGCTTTTCAGGACTCTGGCAGTAACTGTCATCACAGTGATACTCAAGCTGGATAAAAACTCCCAGATGTCAACACTTACTTATCGAATGAGCATCAACTGGATGTCCACAGTACTCTGATACAGAACATAGGCCCTGTCTTGAAATTGCTAGTTTGTTGCTGGCACATCCATAGATGAGCATTCGCACCTAACTAGAGTGGTGACTAGAACCGGGGTCATCGAAGCAGAGAAAATAAATACTCTCTTAGCCAAGTTTCTCTAGAGCAGAGGCTTTACCCAGTGTGGAACAGTGAGTCTGAGTCAGGGGGAGGGGGGAGAGGGGAGAGGGTGTTCCCAGCAGAGTAGAACAGTCTGTGTACAGAGGTGGAGGAGCACAAAAGGCATGGTGACTTTGGGACATGAAAAGTCATTAAGGATAGCAGAGTGTGCTGGCACCAGGGAGTGGCAAGGCAAATAAGGCTGGAGCTGAAGGCAGGATTGAGGGTCATTAAAGACGGGTTAAGTAAATGGAAGGATGTTCTGCACACTCATGATTGGATCATGAAGACTCGGTGCTATGAAGCTGTCTGCTATCCTCGAGCTAATCATGAATACATTGGAAACCATAGCTCATGCTTTTGTTGTTGTTTGTGTAGATTTGATTTAGGGCTGGAAGTAGACCTTGAAATTTAAGTGATAAATTAAATGAACACTTAAAACACAAAGACATTGTTTCATACGAGTCCCCCCTCTCTTCAGTGTGCCCACTATTGAAAGATTTATTCTAATATATTGCCCTATAGTTGTTTATTGTAGAAAAAAATTCTTCCTTTAGAAATTAGCTCCAAATGGATTAAAGTCTTATGAAAGTTTAGTCTTAAGAAATAGAGGAAATACTTTCAAAGCTTTCAGATAAAAATGTCTTTCTTAAGAAAGAAATAGTACAACTCATGACACAATGATAACGCCATCAAAATGACAAGGTTCTCATTAGGGCTGAGAAAGAAGCTCGGTAGTGAAGCTCTGACTGACTCCCATGATGGCCTAGGTTGGATTTCTAGTAGCACAAGGTAAAATGGAAAAACTGAAATGTGCCCATTCATAACATTTGCCACAAAAGGAGGAGATACAGCAATACTGGAACAAGATACAAATAACAGAGAGTTAGAAGCTAGCATACTTAATAAAAATTCCCAAACCAAGAAAAAACAAAAACAACAAGTTGATGCGAGATTCCCCTCTGTCTACTGTGAATACCATTGGTTAATAAAGGGCTGTCTTGGGCCTGCGCAGGGAAGACCTGTAGGCAGGGAAAGCTAGGCTGAATGCTGGGAAAAAGGAGGCGGAGTCAGAGAGAAGCCATGCAGCCCCACTGGAGTCAGACAAGACTTTAGCCGGAAACCACAGCCATGTGGCTATACACAGATTACTAGAAGTGGGTTAAATTAATATCTAAGAGTAGCCAATAAGAAGCTAGAGCTAATGGGCCAAGCAGTGGTTTAATTAATACAGTTTCCGTGTGATTATTTCGGGGCTAAGCACCCCGGAACCAACACGTGACCCCCTCCTTACAACAACAAGTGAGCACAAGAAAGTGGGAAAAAGCCAAGTAGCCTTCCCGGAGATCAAAACCTTGCTATTTAAACCACAATGAAATACCATTTTTAGTCTTTAGTTGTGCCAAGACTTTTAAAAGCTGGGAAATATGAAGTGTTGGCAAGGCCGAGCAGCCAGACTCTCATCCATTGCTTGTAACTGTAAAACGGTTATGAAACAAATACCCTCTGGCTCAGCAATTTCATCGTTAGGTCCAAAGCCTGGATATGGAGCCACAAATGTGCAGCTGGAGATGTGTCCAGGTTAGAGCTTCGCCACAGCAGTGACACGCCGGACCCTATGCAGATGTGTGTCAATCAGGTCGTGATGAGAGAGTTTCATGAGGTTTACTGATGTCTTAGTGCAGACATGACTCACGGGGTAAAGTCCACGCAGAGGAACCTCGAGATATTACTGTGAACGAGGGAAGCAAATCACAGAGAACAGCGTGGGGAACCACTTCTGCGAAGTTCAGACACCCGCACATTTGAAATATAATTTCTCTAGAGAGGCAGAGAAGTAATCACGGAAGGCAATGAGCTGTTGAAAGCAAATGAAGGAAGGAACTCAGCAGGTAATCTCCTTGTTTCCCCTGGCTATGGGATTCATCTGCCATAAGGACAACTTTTAATTTATTTGTTGCTGGAGGCCAACCTATTTTGTTTGTTTGTGAACACTTAAAAAATCAAAACTAAATGCTCTTCTTGGGGAGAATTCATTTTCATAACAAATGTATACAGACAACAACAAGAAGAAGCTTCAAAATGTGATTAATTTAAACAGTCATTTGATTCCATTTTCTTTTTAATTGGCAAATCCTCTTCCATGGTGCTGGAAATGCCACACTCTTTCGTTACAACTAAACTTTCCAACTAGGACGGGAGTTTTTCCTTCCAGGTGTATGCACTCAATTAATCCATGGTCCTGTTGTTTAGAGTTCAGAATGAGTTTGCTCCCCCTCAAGGTTGTAATTGTGTAACATTTGCTCATAAAGGAAATTGATGTGATCATGTCTGGCTTAGCAGGAAATTAAGCAGATAAGTAGTTAGACCATTCATCACACTGCAGTCTTAGTGGGCCGGGCGCTCAGTACTGTCCTCAGTGTCCTGGTTCACTCTACGCTCCACGGATTCTGGATTTCACATTAATACCTTGAAATTAAAAAGTAGCATTTCACTATGGGGCCCAAGCTGATCTCCTCAACTTTCCAAGTGCTGGAATTATTTAATGTCATTATCATAAATTATTTTCATATCTTTAAATGCTTAAAAATACTGAGATAATAGTTATAACAGTTTAGTAATAAACAGAAAACATGTTTTACAAAGCGTAGAAAGGAAATGTAAACTTTCACTGATTAGATGCTACTAAATAATTACAGCCAGGAGCTTTCAATGACAGCAATAATAACCAAGGGCACGAAATATATATATGAACTACAAATTCATAGCGACCATAGAAGGGTATGTCTTCTCCCCGTCTTTACTTGAAGAGAGAAATCTTTTCCATTCATTAATTAACTGAAGTCATTATTGAAACCGTAACATCCAGGAGTGTAAAGTTCCTGCCTTTAAGTTGTATAATAGTGTAGTTGGGTCATTCATACTTCAATGGTTATTAATTATAAATATAAACTTTTATAATCTACTGTGTCTTCTATCTAGTATGTACTTACTGTATACAAGCTTGGGGAATTGAAACTGTTATTCTGCATGTACACCAAAGATTTTCAAAAGTCTTTGGGATATAAAATTTTATAATAGTGTGAACTCCAAACACACTGATTCACTTTCTCTTCACCACCCCTGTACTGTGAGGATGTAATAAGGAATTTTATTTTTCTGTATCTCAGTTTCCTTATCTCTCACTGTTGCTTCTATTCCAATACTCTATGCTAAACCTTTGCATAGAGTTTACTCTCAACTAAAAGGCGTTCTATTTAGAGCAGGATTCTTACTAGTTGGTATGGGAACAGCAATAGTAGAAATCATCAATAGATTCTCCCTCATTCGGCTAAACCCCTGTCTCTTGTGTGGAGTGCATATTGCACAGTTTTAAAAGATTGAAGGAAGTGAGGGAGGGAGGGAGGAAGGAAGGGAGGGAGAGAGGGAGGGAGAAAGGGAGGGAGAGAGGGAGGGAGAAAGAAGGGAAGGAGAGAGGGAGGAAGGAAGAAGGGAGATAATGTCAGTTCAACGGAACTACTGATTTTTAGAAGTTGACCAAAGTTTGCAATTAATTATTAATTATTACAGCAAATTTTGCATGTGAGTTTTAAATGATCAGATTATCCTTAGAATTTCTTTTTCACTCTTTGTCTATCCAAACCTGTTGTCCAATTTCAGCATAGTATTTTGGAAAACTGGACTTTTTAAGCAGTTGGAAGAAGCTGAGTAGACAGTGAGCATTTATTCTCTAGATAGGCAAGGATCAGCTAATTGATAGTGCCTTTCCCATGCTCTAGACAACATTAAGCCTGCTCATTCCGCACCATGAGTCCTCTTAGCTCATTGCAAAATGGTACTAATAACACTGGCCTGTTTTGAGGAAGACACAGCTTACGTAACCATAGGATTGCAGATCACATCAGTGAACCTCAAGAGGTTCACAGCTTGCTTCCTTTGGGGGGAAACTTGTGGAAATGAAACAGTGTTTATTAAAGATATGTTTACCTTTTTCCCTTCCACAGCTTCAATGTTTTCTGTGCTAGTATTCCCTCTTTGAGTTTCTTCAGGAGTTTTAGAAGGAAGATCAGTGATGTGATGGAATGTCTACTTGGTAGAGCACCATTTGCCTCAGTAATTTTCATGATTCCATCGGCTGAAACAATAGCAAGGAGGTGAATTTAAACTTGAAAGGCAGTATCTTCTGTGGATAAAAATTAAATCTCTTTGGCTAGATGAGAGGCTTTTAAAAATTATTTCTGTGATCAAATGCATTTCAAAGGCATTATTGCAAAGTTAATTATAATATTTTTCAATTAAAATCTGATAATTCTAAATATATCTAGTCTTGATAATATTAAAAAAAGAAAGGAAGAGTCATAAAGCTAAAATACTTCCCTTTCCCTGAGGTTCAACTGACCATGGCTATTCATTTTAACATCTGTTAAGGTCACTTGTTTTATGAAATGATAAATTACGAAATAGCAGGTCATAAAAATTGATGACTGCCTGTATGTTGTATACCATATGGCCCTATTCGACATTACTATAGGAAATGTCACATGCTTGGTAAACAGTAGGCATAAATGGCATGTGCTAGCAGGAGTGGATAGAAATCCAGTAGTGAAAGCTCGAAGTCCTAGAATGATAAATTTTGGCCCCATGCAGATGAGGCTAATATCATTAGCCATTTATTGCAAAGGAACTAAATCTTCTCAAATTAAACTCATGATGGATTTTAATCACTTGGCTAATGTTGGTAAATGATTGTGCCCCAAGCTATTACGATAATGATCATTCTTAGCAAGAATCTGTTTTACAATGTTCCTAATGCTCAAAATTAATCCAGGAGTCAAGAGCCATTAAATCATTTCACCTGCAGCAGAATTTAAAACAGGAGTATATTTCATGCAACTGCCATTTAAAAAAAAAAAGCTAAGAAGGCCATGGGAAAACACACAAGAAAATCAATCTATTAACTACAGCGCCACCAAGTGACCAACCTCACAATTAATTCCCTGTAAAACCCAAAGAGCAAATACATAAATGAAAATGCTGTGTGGGGATAAGAAACCATATAGCAAGAGTCCCAGATGGATACTCAGAGTGAACTATAATGAGTCTCATAAGTGCAAGATGTCTGCTCTACACTCTCTTGAATGACAGTGCTTATGTGTGATGCCTCGGGACTAACCCTACAGGTTCCCAGAGAACTTCCAAATGTCAGAGCTTGAAACACAGGTGAAGATAAAATCATTTAAACAGCAGCTGTCTCTACAGATGTAAGGTGGGGGAATGCCTGGGTGGTATGAAAGCTTTGGCTAATGCTCATGAGATTATATGATGTCATCACAAAGAGTAAGTATGAGTAGATGTCAAATTCAGAGTATATGAAATCTTAGAAAAACTAACATTGATTTTTCACGCCACTTCCCAGGTCATAAATACTATGAGGCAAGAATATATGATTAAAATCTAAATCTAAATCTGTCTCTCAATCTATCTATCTATCCATCCATCTATCACTTTATTATCTGCCTACAATTTATAACAAGAGATGATTTTTAAAGGTGGAAAATTAAACCATTTTATGCTTCTCTCACCAGCAATGTTTAAAGCATTAACTTTCCCGTTTGTTTATCAAATGTATCAGGAGTTGGAACTGTTCCAGGCATGGTGGTAAAGTCTGACGGTGGCAATGCATCATGGGAACTCACGTAATAAAACTAGTCATGTAAGATGGAAAGAACATGCTTTAAAAAGAATGAAAACTTAAGGCCGACTTCTAAGCCATCCATAAGACCATTTCATCTATAGACTATGGTAACTATGGTAACTGACTCCACCCTTATGAGCTGTCCCTGAAATGCTATTTTCATTCTTAAGGCCAAGCATCATGAAACTGGAAACCAACCAAGCAACAAAAATAATTAAAGGAGTGACACTCTCGATGACTAATGGGAGAAACTTAAGAAGAGCTAAATTTAAGCCATTGACTATACGGACTTAGCGAGCCAGGTCTAAAAATAGGAGGCAGACAAAGGAGTTGATAATGTTTTATAGTATACAAAGAGATAACCATGGGAGTGAACAGTAAGATAGAATTAGGTAGAGGAAAATTTAGATAATATCAGGAGGAAAAAGCTTCCTGTTGGAGAAAATTGGCCGATGAATACAATCATTACCAGGAAGCGTTGGGAGTTCTATGTGTTGATAAGTGGAAAACCCAGACTGGAGCTGGAAAGAGTGTGCTCAGTAGCTAAGGAGAGGAGCAGGTGTGGTGGAGCCTCTCAGCCTCCCACTCTAGTGTTCTGTGGTCTGCCAACGTGAGAAGAATGGCCATCCATCAAGATGGGCCCAGGAAAAGCAAGTGGGCTCTCATGGAATGTGTGACCAAGTTTGGAGTGTTTCAAAGTTATAAACTATTCAAGTAAACCCCTGTTCCCTTATCTCTTGGTGCATCTCTCCATTGAACTGAACAGACCAAGAATCTAGCTTATTGAACAGAGAACAGGATCTCAGTCCTACATGTTGCTAGGTGAAAATAATTTAACAGGTATTACTTCTAACATGAAGTCTCCTGTTGACGTTTACCATATATAGCAATTGAGATTATTGGTTCTCTCCTGCACTGGAATAAGGAAAACACACAGAAAATGTCACCTGTGTTAGGTCCCATTGTCTGACTGTGCCCCATCTTCCGTGACATGCCTTCTAGAGAATTAGATTATCTCAGCCAGTTTGTACTGGCTCCTAGTCTGGTCACACTGGAGAGGCCTGGTCACTTAAACTCTTCTGTTGCCTTTGTGTTAAAGGGCAGGAAACAAAAGGCTCTGCTGTTCTCGGAGCTGCCCTGTGGGCAGGAGGACTGTCCACCTCTACTTGGCTCCAGTTCCTAACTTGGGAGGCAGAGTCCCTGTGTTTCACTCTTGCCGTCTCTGTCTTGTGGCTTGGACCTGGACTCTTGCTGTTGATATGCGACTTCCGACTTCAGCCACCTCCCTTTTCCTACACCAACCTCTGTGCTGTTTTCTTTTCTTTCTCGTTTTGATTCTTGGTAATTTTTCCCTTTCTTCTAGATCTCTGTTGTGACCTTCATGTTGATACACAGAGTTTGTACTGCCAACCTGCACTGGCCTATGGGGAAACTGAGGACGAAAAGAACAAAGTTTATAGGAGCAGGCTGCTTGTTTGTCCTGGTAGGCCAGAACCAAAATAACCACACAGAAACTATATTAATTAAAGCACTGCTTGGCCCATTAGCGCTGGCTTTCTTCTTGGCTAACTCTGGCAGCAGCTCCATGGCGTCTCTCTGACTCTGCCCTTCTCTTTCCCAGCATTCAGCCTAGCTTTCCCTGCCTACCTAAGTTCTGCCCTGCTATAGGTCCAAAGCAGTTTCTTTATTCATTAATGGTAATCACAACACACAGAGGGGACTCCCACATCAAAAGCTGCTGGTCTAATTTGCTCAGATAACACAGAAACCCTTTCTAGTTTTTAGGCTTTCAAGAATTTGTCGTGTGAAAATGTATTTCCTACTATTCTTTATTCATTTTTGTTATAAATGAGTCATCAAATCAACAGTAATAGTTCTCCTTCTATACCAGGTCATAGTTTAAATTGTCCTTTAAGACATAAATTATTAGTCATAATTAATCATTTTTATAAGTAAAGGAATTTTTTGCTAATGTTGATTTATTTTGTGTTTTCAAAGAATCAAAGTACTAGGATTTCTTTGTTTTGTTTGTTTGACTCTTAATGGTTAGAAATCTATGTTCTAGAATAATCATATAACTGTTATACCCATGGTTTACCAAAATCCTCTTCACCATAACTTGCTATGTATACTCTATAATTTTCTTGCATGAGTAAATTATTGTTATTTCTCTTTAAGTACAGTTGGCATCCATATTTTCCCTCTGCCATAATTTAGAAAATTTGATCAACAGACAGGTAAATAGAAGGTCCTCCCAAACACGTTATAATTAAAAGTCCCAAACACTTACTCATGTTAGGGAATAGATGGCCTTAAAATACATCTATGCACGTGCCTCAAATGGACCCACATGGCTTCAGTATTAGCTAAAGATATGGAAAATGGCAGTTCTGCTTCATGGTACCTTATAAATCCCAAGACTCTAATTACAATTCAGTATTAGGTTGCAATTTATGAAGATTTTCTGTCCTATGAAAATATCTACGATACTTATTCTACTCCCAGCCTCTCCAAAAAGCAAGTTTATAAATACAATATCCATCTAAATGATTGGCTCCAGTTTGGGGGGTAAGTGGCTTTAATTGTCAGAGCAAATGACTGGAGTATGGGAGATGGTAGTATAATCACTTCTGTATCCACACATGCCTGCCCCTTGCTCTACCTAGTTTGTGAGATAGGCATCCTTGCTGCATGAGTTTTAGAGTTCTACCTAGGCCAACAAGAAATCCAACATATAGATCATAGCTCAGAAGCCAATCTTAATCACTTGGAAGTTCATACAGCTCAAACTGAGAATTCTCACTTCTGCTTTATCATTCTAAGCTTAAAAGAAGATAAAATAACTGAGAGTCCTTAGGAAGCAAAGGATCTGGGAATACCTAGTCCCCAATCTGATTATTAGACTGTTAGATACTAAGACTCAGTTACACCCAGTTTCATTAATAATGCCAGATTATATCACATGAAATTGCCATTTTATTGCTTAAAAAGGTCAAAGGTTGGCAGTTTCATAAAGCTTAACTATGTAAAATCAGATATAATAAGAAATTTCATTAACATCAGATATGTAGTGACCATTCTATTAGACACTTATTTTAACTATATGTTGGCTCTTTATACAGTCTCGCAAGATGACATTATTGTTATTCCTACTTATCCAGGAGAGAAATTACATAATTCATGAAATCGTCATGGCTTTTTAGTTCTGTTTTAAACTGTGCCCTTCTCACTGTGCTGTGTTTTCTTAAGATGGTTTTGGGGCAGGCCCTGCTTCTCCCTCCGTAGTGTGTGACTATGAAAAGGTTTGCAAACTTCATCAAGTGGCATCTTCCTGCACACTGGGTGTTCCCCTCTAATCAGTGGTACCTTTACATACCTTTGCATTTGTATAATTTCTACTTCTGTGCTTAATGGTCCATACAGGTGTCAAGCTTTCAAACAATGAATATAACTATATTTTGACTTTCTTTGGCATCTTTAATTCTCAGTATTCCCATATTGTTGACTATCCAATTGGGTCCTGTTTTATAGTAAAAAGCATGGACAGGATGTTCCCTTATGTACAACATGGGTGACAGGACAATGGGGGAATGAAAAAGATAGAGAGAGAGTAAGTATTGGACTTGTATATATTTTTAAAATCAAAATAAAAGCAATGTGCATTGAAATAATAATAATAATAATAATAATAATATACACATTCCTGAACGCCGTCAAGCTTTCCATCTAGGAAAACGATGCTTATTTTTCCTGCTCTTTGAGATTCTAGTAGTTGGGGCATCCAATAAATGTAAAAGAGATAAAAACAGAAAATACATAATTTGTAAGCTATAGTATAAGGAATATCATTTTATAAAGGTTTCTCAAAGAGTCTCACAATTAAGAATTAAAATATAGCTAGACCCTGGACTGATGGAGCCTTGAAGCTCAGGTCAAGAACAAAACATTATTCAATGAAAATGGACAGGTTTGTAGTTAATTTTAGTTATCAAGTTAACTTGGTTGAGAAATGCCAAGGATATTAGTAGAACATCCCCCTGGGTATGTTTTGAGTTTATTTCCAGGGACAATTAGGTGTTGAGGATTCAGATACAATGAATAGCTTAATCCGTTGGTGGATGAAAATTTTAAGTAGACTGGAGGAGGTGATGGAATGTGCACAATGGAACTTAGCTATAGGAGCTAAGTCCCTGGGGATGCATGTCCTTTAGGGCTCTGTCTTCACCTGGCCCTTCTCATGATGGATGTCCTGTTCCTTCATGATGTGAGCTTTGCTGCTCTCTGCATGAGATAAACACATCCATTCTCTTCATGCTCCCATTGCCATGATGTTCCACCCCAGCACAATCCCAGAACCACTGAACCAAGTGACCATGACCTACAACTTCAAAAACTGTGAATTAATGCCAGCCCTTCCTCCCGTGATAAAATTAACACAGAACATGATCCAACTAGAGACACATTCAAGTGTAGCTTTGAGAGGCAGCGAAGAGAACGAACAGGCAGAACTAAGACTGATGAATCTGATTACTTTTTGGTAGTAGAAGAAGTAGCTCCAGATGAGAATAAACAGGGATTCCAGTAGAATGACCAGTTGTTAGGGACTTGGAAAATAATGTACTAGAATAACAGTAGAAAAGAAGCTTAAGAAAAGGCAGGTGATGCTTGTAATTGTAATAAAATATGAAATGTTTGCACTGCATATGAATGAGTAGTAGAAAATGTCTACCTTTACAGTGGTATTAAGCAATCAAGTCCATAAAATAACTTGCTTGGTGGATGGATGTTAGCTATTTTTTGTCACTGGCCATCAAAGAACTTGCATTATAGTACATATGTATAATGAGAATGAATGAGCCTTTTAAGGTCTCATCAGCATGGAGACACTTTCATAAGGCATATGTAACTACTTTTGCCTACCAGTTATGATTCTGATATCCTGGCATGGCTCTGCTTCTTAATGAGATCAAGCTGCCAGGCAGATTGGATATCATGGGCCCCTCCTATCACAGAAAGGCCAATGGTTCACCATCATAGAAATAATGCCTACCAATATGTAGGTCTTCTTGTTCCTCCTGCAGAGTCTTGAGCCTGCTGTTTAGGAACTAATGACTACTATGTATCCCAGAAAACATAACATCTAACCAGAACTTTCTAGTAAAAGATCTATAGGACTGGTTCTATGGCAGCGGCTTTCATGGATCTTATTATAGACCACAATATCCAGACTAGATTCATGGCCAAAGGGTCTGTTGAACTTACACAAAATGAAGAAGCACCAGCATCCAAGAGTGCTAGAATAGCTTTTGAAAGGCGTGGCTGAAACTTCAGATCAGTATCCTTTACAAGTACAAGGTACCACCTTCCAGAATCAAGTCATGCATTAAATCAGAGATTCATACACGGTTCTGTGCTTCTCAGTGAATCTGTTTAAAAGAAAAAAAAGAGAATTACAGCAATGTTGGCTTCACATGCCATCCCACTCAATGATACACTAAGAATGTTTGTGCTTCCCACAACTATGACCTCTCTAAGATTAGAAGCACCGGCTTCCTCCAGAATATATGCTACCTGTATTAAATTTTCAAAGACTGCATTTATAAAAGTATTACAGAGAACCTTCCAGACAGCTACTTTTCCTCCATTTTTCTCATGTTGAAGAATTTCATGAGGAGTCTAGCATTATGCCCAGGCTGTTCTTCCAGCCTATCCTCCCAGATAGGGTCTACTGTCTGCATGTTTTTCCTGCTTGTCTTTCTTTCAGTATCTAAAACAACAGTACATAGAAGTAAAACAGACTTCCCAAATCCTGGTTCAGTGGCTTCCAGAAAATGTGGGCAAGTCATCTGAGCCAAGCATCAGTGTCATTACCTCCAAATGGAAGTGTTATCTCCCTCAGGTGGATATGCTAAGTATTAAATAAAATACCAAGTATAAATTGTTAAGGGGGTACTGAAAATTTGCTTACCATTATTTATTACTTTCCTTTTCCATTCAAACAATTCATACAAATCTTTCCTTCAAAATTTTCTCCCAGTTCCACTTGAAAGATCAGTTTCCTTCTATTTTTTTTTTCTGAGTCTGGATTTGACCTCACTCTCATCCTATACACGATTAGAAACACAACTCTGTATAGCCGTCTGGGAACACCCAAGGCATCATAATTCTACCCCCCCCAAGTCTGAATTAGTGTTTCTCTCATTTCAGAAGTCTTGCAAAGGGAAAATGTCATGACGGAGTAATTATTTTTAACATACTCAAACCAGTAACCTGAACAAATTAAGCTGATAGACGTACTTAAAATGATACTTGTGGTAAGCAGTTATTAAGAAGAAAATATTTGCTGCCCCTCCCTCCCAGTTCTCCCCCCTTTGAGGCTCCTTCTACTGACAGGTTGGTACTTGACAGAGATGCCAGGTTTGGCTGTATACATTGCTTTGTCTGATTATTTGAATGCAAATGACATGGGCGACTCTGAGCAAAAGTTTTAAGAGCTATTGTATAATTCACCATTATTCATCCCCTTTTCTTGTCATAAGAAAGCCATTGTTTTAAATAAGGGCTGCTCCATCAGCTGGGCTGTCCAGTGGGTAGGGCCCATGATAGAAGTGTAAGAGGGAGAGATACAGAGCTGCATAATTCCTTGAGCATATTTGAGCCCACCTAAGCTAATGGGTACAATCATGATTGCATAATCTACCAATGCCCTGTTCAGGGGCAGAATGGGTTTAGTTCACAACCTAGGGATAAAAGGAAAAATGTCTGCTTTTATTTTGCATATACCTACCAGAATCTTCTCTCTGGATACCAAATCAAAATTTTGTCTTTTCACTCCAACAAGCACCTGTTCTCAGGTAATGAATGACCCACAAAGCCGCTACTAGACTAAATGTGGGAAGAGGAAAGAAACTTGAAAATACTAGGGAAAAAGTGGAAGTCTAATATTAGGATTTGGAAATGCCGGTGATGTATAGAGTCTGATAGGCCAGAAGAGATAAATGCGAAAGGAAGCCAAATCCCTTTTATAATTTATTCATCATGGATAATTTTTCTTTCATTAAGACCCTTAAGATTGTTAGCCTTCTACTAAAGACACACTGAAGATAAATGTAAAAATAATATTACTATGTTTTTCTTGTCTTTTATTTTAAAATATATACTTATAATTTACAATTTTTGTTGTTACAAAATTAATATAGAATTAAGCAGAGGGGTGAATGAAGTTTTTTTCCCTTCATAGCATCTGGATATCTAGAACATCTGTGCAACTGACAGTTTTTTAACTTTTCATCTGGATGTTTGGCAAAATGGAGAAAATTTCCCTTTCTAAATCTAATTTTCATTCTTGTGCAGTGCTATCCTAATAACATGTTTGTTAATATTTCTAGCACCATGTGATTTTATCAAGTAAAATATGGATACTATTTTGGAACAAAACAATAAGTTGCGTAATTACATAATGCAAACCCAGATACAAGCTCTGAGAGTTAAACAGAATTTTGCTGGATGAATTCTTTCTCCATAACACTACATCTATTTCAGGAGAGGTTAGCAATCGAATTTATGAAAGCAACGCCACACTCTCCTCAGTGGCCTCTATTGTGTGTGCCTTTTTGTGAAATGCGAGAATTCTGTTCTTCATCCAGGTGCGGATACATCCAACAGCATCTGTATGGATGCCTGCTTGGCACTCAGGGTAAGGGGGGCTATTTGATTGTACCCTGGAGGTTTTGCAACATGGAGACAGGCGTCATAATCATTCTTTGCAAAAACTCCAAGGGCTCTACTTACATGTTTTTCCCTTGTCAACATCTGTCAATAACCACATGTCAATTACCACTCCATCTTTTCTTAGGTAATAAAGGAACAGATAGCTCCCAGATGAGCAGTCTTTATCTTCCCGACAATATGCCCTAGGCCTTTCTTCTGCATCTAACCCTCATAATTTTTTTGTCATTATCTCTTTATAGGGATTTTGTCAAAGAAAGAGGCCTTAGCAGAAGAGAAAGGTCTTACTTGCGGTACAACAGCGCCCAGGTGAGTGCGTGGTTCAAGATAGGAAGTCCAGAGAAGGCAGGAAAGCTTAACAAATCTGCTTCACTTCCCTGAGAGCTACCCCACCTTGAACTGATAAGATTACCCAATTGCCTAATTTTATTCGGTTCTATTTTTATAGTAATACAGATGCACTCTTTCATAATCTGTCCTAATATTGGCTTATCTGCATGTACACGCCTGTGTGTGCACACCTAATATTGGCTTATCTGCATGTACACGCCTGTGTGTGCACACCTAAGATTGGCTTATCTGCATGTACACGCCTGTGTGTGCACACCTAACAGTCTTTTCTAAAGTGGTAACTTGAGGCTGCTGTCGTACTGCATAGTCCACATCTTATACCTAGGGTGAGATATATGACTACCTATGCTTCAAAAACATTAAATGAGAGGGATAAGATACGTTTTAATGTCAATGCTGAGCTAATTTCAGATTTTAGTTAGAAGTGGTCAACAAAAAAATGGACAGAGGTCTTATTATAGTGGAGTCTTCCCACTGGGATTATTGATTCATTTTAAACTATTTAGTTGTCATTTTGTCTAAATCCTAAAATGTATCACATATCATGGTTTTCAGACAGAAATATATAGTAAGTACCCTGGTTTAGCCCAAACAAGTTGGCGAGCCTCTGAAACAAGTACAGATCAAGAAATGCCATGAAGACATGCAGAGGCATTCCTTCATTTATTCTGCAAAGGAACAGTTGTGAAGAGTTGCTTACCGGATTTTACAATGGGAACCCTAGCATATGTCAGGGTTCTTTTCCCCACTAAAATGTAATAGGTTATGGGTTTCCCACTGCCAAGCCCTAAGAACCAGCTGTCGCATCAAGGCTGTGAGACTCAGCGCCCATTTCTAGGGATTATGTGGAATGATGGCACAAAAGACTGTTGCCTGGTGGGCAACCGAATGGCAGCACGCTCTCTGCCACTCCTCTCACTAAAATGCAAAGTCTCCAGCCTGAATCTTCTACACTGAGATGGCATCATGACTTCTTTGGCCAATAGAGTGTGTTGGAAGTGATGCTGAGGCAACTCTGGGCCCACATTCATCCTGCCATACTGGAAGATGACTCTGTGCAATAAGGAAGACCGTGTCGTCCTTTTAAAAAGGCTATAAGGAGATGTCCTAGAAGGGAGACTATCAGAGATAGGGTGTGGTGGTGTAAGCAAGCCTTTGGATTCTGAGGAGTCCTTCTTGGCCCTTCCAACAACTTGTGGAAGACATGGACTAGTAGTGATCAGAATTTGATGCCGTCCAGTCAACCCATACACTTGAGAAACGACAAGTGACTTTTATCTTAAGCTCTGACTTTGAGAAGGTGTGTTACACAAAAGATTATATCTCATGAACTAACATACATACCAAAACTTTCAGCAATGTATGCAACACCATTTCAAATAAGCATATGAGGAAACTCTGAATTGAGAAGAAGTCTCTGGAGGCCATAGACCCTGAGGGCTTTGGGAGTCAAATCTATGTCTGCGTCTTTGCTCAGTCAGTTTGTTGTCAGAAGTTTCTGTCCCACCCAGTTCTGCAGCTGTTCAGTCCAAGAGAAAAACACAGAGGTCTACATTAATCATAAACTGGTTAGCCTATTAGCTCAGGCTTCTCATTAACTCTTATAACTTAGCCCATAATTCTTGTCTGTGTTAGCCATGTGGCTTGATACCTTTATCAATGAGGCATTCTCATCTTGCATCCTCTGCATCTAGGTGATGACTGCAGACTGACCTTTCCTTTTCTCAGAATTCTCCTGGTCTCTTTGCCCTGTCTCTACTTCCTGCCTGGTCACCCTGCCTATACTTCTTGCCTGGCTACTAGCCAATCAGCATTTTATTAAAATACAAGTGACAGGGTACAGACCATTGTCCCACAGCATCAGTTCATATCTCTATGAATTAGGCAACTGAGACTTTTCTTGAAGTTCAGGAGTTTGGTTCTTTGAGACAGTGTCTCACTTTGTAGCCCATGCTGTCTTGAACTTATGATGGTCCCTCCTTCTTTAGCTTCTCAGTGCTGGGACCATCTTAATTCGGCATTCAGTTTAATATCCTACATAAACTTGGTAGTGCACAGCCGTCTTTCAGCATGGCTCCTCATGCAAAATAAAAGCTCAGTGCTTGTTATTATTACTGCACATATATCTTGAAGGGGCATGCTGAAGAAGATGGATTTCTCTTTGCTTAAAAGTTAATCCACATGTAGTAATCTGTAGTTATGAGTTAGAGCCAGTCCAGTTATCCCCAGATTTCCAGACACAATTCCGTTTTCTCTTGTTCCTAGATGGATTTTGAATTTGTACTGGTTTACATTAAGAAAAACAGCATATTTATTATATATAATAGTAATGGAGGCAGAGGCTATGTTGTGCATCAAAACCTGTATTTTTTTCTCTTCTGCATAGAGATAGCTGTGGATAAATCTGTAAGATTAGGTTCGGACTGGTAAACAATCTGAGAAACGGTAAGGTCTGGGTCCTGTAGGAGCCTGTTACCCCAATATTCCAGGCTGATTGGAGCATACATGCCTTCAAGGTGGCCTGTGGGCTCTGCATAGGAAGAACTATAAGTGAAAACCAGGCAGGAGAGAGAAGCTGAGCCAGGACCCACTGCACTTCCCTGCAACACGAACAGGAAATACTTCCTTTGCATGGTGTTGCTGTGTCTCAGCCAGTGCATGTGACAGCCTCTAGGATCATTAAAACTGACATAATTTCAATGGAAACCTTGTGATATCCATAACCATTTTTATTTCGTTATTTTTCCATCCACCATAAAGGAAACCTCACCTTCTATTTTATTCATTATTCCCTTCTTTTCTTTTTCCTTTCAACTTTATTTCTGTTGAGCTCACCAGACTGTGACCTGCTTTCCTTAGGAGCTGCAGCGTCGGACATGAAGTGAGCTTCTTCAGCCACACAGACTCAGACACTTGCTCCTTCACTGCTCCTCACTGCTGTTTCAAATGGAAGGCCTACCCCTCATAGCGGAATCTCTGGATGGACATGGTAGCTAAGTCTCTTTAAAGTGATTTATAACTTATAAATAATTAAAAGTAAATTCTTTGTAGCATTGTAAGTATCACTTACATAGACAGAAGTTGTGACCTTTATCACAAACCTAGGCCACAGATAGTGTTTGTATCTCTACTGTGTAGATGAGAAACCAAGACTTAGACCATTCGGCAGCTTCGCTAAAGTCACACAAGAACCAAAACATCTAAATCTAGACCTGGTCATTTTAGTTATACCCTCCACAGCTACTCAACCCAGGGCTGAGAGCATCTGTCTTTTTATGCCATACATACAAATGTATGAAATGTCTCCAGAAAGCATTTTGATACATTTCTTTTAGACGACACTGACTATAGGAGAGGGACCTTTTCACCTTTGTGAAAGAACGCTGTTGGAGATGGAATCTAAGTACTCGCACCTGCAAGGCAAGCGCTTTGCCACCTGAGTCTCAGCATTCTACATACTTTAGATTTATTTCCAATAACCTCTAGATGAAAATATATTTCACAATGGATCTGAACTGACGGGCAGGACCCAATTGCAGAGCATTAGGGCCTAGAGCTCTTAGCTTCACTGCATCCTGAGGTCTTGCTGCAGGGATCCTTGCTCAGTCAGCAATGAATGGTCCTAGTTGATAAGTCCACTCTGCTTCCAAGGAAGTAGCCACATAACTCTGGTGACCAGTTTGCCGTTTTTGATGTAACTAGTCACCTCGATTTCGATTCAATGGTAACAGTATTCTATGCTTGGTTAATTGGAAGCTCCCTTGCAAAGTGACCTATTTTATAACAATAATTTCATGTATAATTGGAAAAAACATTTCAGAATCACTGTTGTGAAGCGAGAAGGCGTCAAGTGCTTATTAATGCCAGGCACTGAGCTGATTGTTTAATATTATTTATTTAGTCATGCCCAGTGAATAGGTAACTGGAATTATTCCTACTTTTAAAAAAAGGAAGGAACTCAAGCAAAAACAATAAGCAGTCAGTAAAGCTCACACAACAGAGATGCAAGATAACTCAGCTTTGAGCTGAGATTCCCAATCCAGAGTCCACATCCTCACCCATACAAAAGCAGAGAGTGTGGGCATCCCACTCCTCATCTGCAGCTGGCCTCTGGGTCGGGGCACCAGGGCAGTGATGCCTTACTGGAAACATCTTACATTAAGCTCCGAGTATGTCTTGGCTTCTTCTGTTTGGCCCTGGAAACACTTCTGAGTTTATATTGCCAGAGAGAAATGTCAAATTTAATTCCAGGTGGCTAAAGGTATATGATTTTATTAATTCCCATATACATTTAGGCATGTTATTGTGGCTTTCTTTAAAAAAACAAATTATTCCAGGACAGAAATCTGTAGGGTGTTGTCTTAGTTACTGCTCTGTGGCTGTGAAGAGACACCATGACCAAGGCAAGTCTTATGAAAAGAAAGCATTTAATTAGGATCTGCTTACGGTTTCAGAGGCTTAGTCCATTATCAACATAACAGAGAGCATGGAAGCTCACGGGGGGAGAGGGGGGGACAGGGAAGGAGGCTGCTCCGTTCCTTACTGGCCGCCCAGATTTGAAAGGATCACACTGAAACTATATTCATTGCAACACTGCTTGGCCAATAGCTTAAGTGTATTGCTAGCTAGCTCTTACCTTAAATTAACCCATTTCCATTATTTTATATTTTTCCACGAGGCTCCTGGTTTACTGGCAAGGTTCCACAGCGTCTGCCTCTGGCTGCTATGTGGCAACTCACTGACTCAGCCTACTTTCTCATGACTCTGCCTACTTTCTCTCAGCATTCAACTTAGTTGTGTCCCCCCCACCTCTATTCTGCCCTATCACTGCCCAAAGCAGCCTCTTTATTCATTAACCAATAAAAACAACACATAGTCCTTCTGTATAGAAGGACTTTTGACATCAAACATGAGCTCACTCTCATCAAGATCATATTTATAGAGAATTAACTGAGGAATGGTTTCTTACAGTGTGAAATACTTTACTAGTTTCTGTCCCTTCTGAAGGGACAGAACAACTCTTAGCATGCGTTGTTTAGTTCATTTGCAGGGACCCTGACTCTTTATCTCTGTGCTGGATCTAGAACAGACTATGATCAGGGAAGAGGTTGTCCTCCAGCTGTGCAGACAGGTGGTCTCTGTGATGCCCAACCTCTCGAAGGCTTCCTTTAGCAAATCTCTAGACATACATCCTGTGAAGGTGTCCCAGTCCAGGCCATGACTAGAGCAGAACAACTGAGAGTTGAGGAAAGGAATTCTACACCCGGGAGAGCTGTTCTAGGGTCTACAGACCTCAGCTTCAACCTTCTGCTGAGATTGGTAGGTTGGCTCTAACTGAGGCTTAAGTCTAGGAGTGTGCTGCATTGGATGCCTTCCATGTAAAGAACAGGATGAAGATTTCATCAAGACAGTGAATTCTAAAGAGAGAATTTGGCGGATAGAACTGACCTCTGTCCGTTCATTGGCCGCCTATGAGACCATAGTCAAATGATTAGCTTCTCAATGTGTGACTTTCCTTGTGCAGTTTGCTCTGGGTATAATAGTGATGTCTTATTTGCAGCCTTTCATTTTAAAATTGAAGTTTGTATACATTTATGAGATTATGTTTTCCAAACCAAATGACTGTTTCCCCCAATGTTTATATTCCAGCATTTGTAACTCATTCTATTGTGTAAGTTAGAGTCCACCTAGCTACTATTTAAAGTAGTAACAGCTTCTGAATAAGAAGCCAGGCAGCTGCATAGCAGCTGAGCAAGGAGGCAGAAACCTGCAGGCAGGCTATCTTAATTTCCTCATGCAGTCTTTCCACACCACAGCTTGTTTCCCACATCGCAAACACAAAACTAGAAAGATTCTGAAGGCGAATCTGCTTGCCTTGTTTCCTGCGTCCTGTGTTAAAATTCAGTCCTTGCGAAGATCAAAGCTCCGCTTGCAAGCTGTACCTGAGAGAAACACTGTTCCCTGCTTAATTACCCAACAAGATGGAGTCCGAGTCTCTGGATAGAAAGTGTTCAAATGTGACAGGCTCGCCTAGCAGCCAGCTCAGTTCAGGAGGGTTTGCCAAACTGTCCCGAAGATGGCGCCACGTGCTCAGCTTTAGAAAAGTCTGCGCCCTTCAGGTTGTTGTGTGAAATCACCAAGCTCCAAACACCGATGCCTTATCTTCGGGGGCTGTTGCCTGGAAATAAAATTCCTCTGTTAAAGCATGAAGATTAAACTAATTCACCCAAGAAATGACATATGATTGGATTATCTCTAAAGTTCCCAGTGGGTGGAGAGAGTACCAAGAAAGAAAACGCAGAAAATAGTGCTTTGAGTTAAGTAAAAAAAATAGCAGGCTCCAAACGTCCCAAGCCATCTCTGACCTTGTTCTTTCTGCCGTGGTCAGTGTCGATGGTATGACCATGAGTCAAGTGGACTGAGCCAGAAACATGAAAAATGACGTCCTCAATATTTTCTTATTTTAACCTCTCCCATCAGTGATGCCACATTCAGGCAACCTCACAATCCCTTCTACTCCAGGTCCTAAAAGGCTCAGGTGTGCCTGCACCTCTCCATTCTCCAAGCTACCAGCAGTGTTGCCTGTTCCCTGGTCCACTTCAGGATGGTGGTAACTCCTCCACTTAATCACACCTTGCTCCTCTCCGTGGGATCCCTACTCTCCATCAAGAGTGACCTTTCAAAAAATAATACTCCCTAGTGGTAATCGCTGGCTCCCTTTAGTTCTCAGGTAAATGTGAGCTCTTATGTAATCTACAGTACCTTTTGCAGTATAGCTGCCTTCCATTTTTCCAGCTTCACATTGCCAAACTAGCCCTCCTGTTCTTTGCTTTAATCACGAGCCTGCTTGTCAATCACTGGTGGGTCTATAGCAAGCCTGTGTATTCTTAATGCAGCTGGCTATACTTCAGCTATTCACTGCTGAATTCACTGCAGTGAATTCATCACTGCAATTCACTGCTGTCCTACACAGACAGGGCCTAAACTCCGTTTACCTGACTGGTGATGGGATGGCTACATTTCAACATGAACGTTATTCCTCCCTAGAAGACCCCCAGAGTGTCTTAGAACCCCAAACCATGACTTCAAAGGGCCCTGCCCTTTGCTTTTTGATTACTTGTTATTTTCCTCTCTGATATAGTATAAACTCTAGAGGTGTGGGAAATGTCCTTATATACCATTCCTTTTACAGTTTTATTCCCTGTCTTAGGGTTTCTATTGCTGTGACCAAACACCAAGCTGGGGAGGA
The DNA here is from genome assembly GCA_004026605.1 of Ondatra zibethicus. Lineage (NCBI taxonomy): Eukaryota > Metazoa > Chordata > Mammalia > Rodentia > Cricetidae > Ondatra > Ondatra zibethicus. The sequence goes on from PVIU01000876.1 coordinate 248,971, forward strand.
AAGGGTTTATTGGATTTTATATTTCCACATCTGTAGTCCTTCTCTGAAGAAAGTCAGGATGGGAACTCAGACAGGGTAGGAGTCTGGAGGCAGGAGCTGATGTAGAGGCCATGAAGGAGTGCTGCTTACTGGTTTGCTCTTCACAGCCTGCTCAATCTCTTTTCTTATAGAACCTAGGACCTCCAGCCCAGTGTTGGCCCCACTCACAATGGCCTGAGCCCTCCTCCAACAATCACTAATTAAGAAAATGCCCTACAGACTTGCCTACAGCCCCATCTTCTAGAGGGGTTTTCTTAATTGAGTTTCCCTCCTCTCTGTTGACTTTAGCTTGTGTCAGGTCAACATAAGACTAGCCTTTTTGTGTGTATGCATGTTTGAGTGTATGGTACACACGAGCAGGTCTGAGGAAAACCTTTAGGAATCTGTTTTCTTCTCTAGCCTGTAGGTTCTGGAGCTCAAACTTAGGTCATCAGGTTTGCGAGCGAGTGCCTTTACCCACTGAGGGTTCTCACTGGCTCACAACATCCTTTTGTTGTTTTTTCTTTAGTTTTGCTTTTCAAGACAGACATTCACTGTGTAGCTCAGTCTAGCCTAGCCCCAAACTGCCTTTGACTCCAAAGAGATGTGACCGCATGTGTGGGCCAACATGCATATGGGTAACGTGAATGCAGCATCTTCACAATGACCTTGGATCACCTTAAGGTTCCTGGCTTTCTTCCCGCACAGCTCCTGCATCTCTGCTCCGCAGCCTTCTTGCTCATTTCCTGATTGCTTCCTCTGGCCTTGCCCTTCTCCTTGAATTTGCCAGACACAATTCTGCCTCTGTTTTGCTCCTTCTCCTGAGAAAGACCTCCCCAGCCTTCTCTGTGATCCCTCCCTCACCTACTTTAACATCCCTATCTTAATATCATTTTCTCAGTAGGCTCTTTTTTCCCCATGTCATCCGTATCTCCCTGTTGGTTCCTATCTCTCTTCTTGCTTAATCTTCTCCTTAGTTCTTAGGATTATGTAGTATTATTTCGTCGACTGTTATTGGTTCCCTATATTTAGAATGAAAGCCCAGGGAAAACAGGGCAATAACCCTCATTGTTGGTGCACTGACCTCTTTTGAATAGCACAGAGCACTTCTGGGGAATCTTTGTACTACTCTCAAACTAATGAAACCATAGACTACTTATTTTATTTTATCTTATCTTATTGCAGGGAGAAGTACGAAACCATTCTAATTCATAGCTGCAGAGAATTAACATACTCCTGGAAAGTTTTTTTCTCCTCTTGACTAATTTCCTATTTCTAGAACTCATCTGTCTTTGGGGAGAGGGAGAGTAGGAAGGCTTGGAGAAACCAGAACTAAAAATAATTCTTCCCATGAAAATATCAAAGCATAAATTTCTGAGGCTGTTTGAATTTCTCTTGCTTCCAAAAATAAAATTTCCTGAAAACCAAGATTGTTTGATTTGAGGCCACAGCAGTGAGTCCTGCTAAAAAGCACATCATCCCTTGGACAGATCCAGGGACTGTGGACTCTTCGTGTTTGATGGGCACTCAGAAAGCCTTGGGTTACCTGCTTGTTTACCCACCTTTATGCTAGAGCTGGTGTGGTTGCTTCTCAGTACAGTCAGTGCGATCACTTGGGTGGAAATGCGATGCTGCTCAAGACAGAACAGCTGTGCAGCTACACAGAGCCCAGTATCCAAGTGAAGAATCCGGGTATAAGACTACAAAACTGACAGCCTGCATTGATCAACACCGGGGAAATTGAGACACAGCCCCACAATGCATAATGCTCGCTCATGACTAATGACTTATCGTAGAAGTGACGGAGGTGTAAGGTGAGCAAACAGATGTCAAGATCCGTAATTTCCAGGGAGCATCGTACTGCAACCATAATTAAGCACAATATCAATATGGTTGTGTAACGTATTTTACAGGGAAAATCCAGGAATTAGCACAAAGCATGTGGCATCAAAGTGAAGTGGTTATATTTCAATTTCATTCTTTTAACTAAGATAGAAGAAGAAAATTTATAGGTTCTACAGGATGCCATGTGATGTTTCGCTATGTGTATCTGTTGTACAATATTGATATCAGTGCAAACATCTCTATATACTTATGAGTTATCTGTGGTGGGAACATTCAAAATACTTTCATTGTTAAAAGATGAGAGTCCTGGCCTATAAAAGCCTGCAAGGAAGGGAGAAAACATAATGTTACATTTGGTTGGAAGCGTAAGCACAAGAATGCGAAGGCCAGCTTGCGTATACATCATCGCACAATTTACCGACGACAAAGAAGCGATGTGGGTACAGTAAAGACAAGAACAGTGGTGAAAGCAGTGGCTGGTGAAGCCACTCTGGCAAAGGTCAGGAAGTGAGTGGCAGCTGGGCTTCGAGCCCTCAGGTAAAGATTGAGGAAATGAACAAGACAGTGGGAATCAGCAGCAAAGTAAAGGAAATACCTGTTAATTACATTGAAATGGCACCAAACCTGCAGTAATGGAGGCAAGAAACCAATGTGGGAAATGGAAAAAAAAATTTCCAAAAGCATCCCGCATAGGGTCAGGATGATATGCCTACCATTCAGTAAAGTGCTGCTTTGCAAACACAATGACCAGAGCATGATCCTGGACTCCCCTTAAAAAAAAAAGGTGTAGGTAGTGATGCCCACTTGTAATCCCAGACTAGGGTGGCAGAGGCAATGGCCATCCAGTCTAGTGTTCTCCGAAGGATTCAGATCAGTGAGAGGTCATGTTTCAAAAAATAAAAATAAGACACAAACCGAGAATGCCACCCAAAGTTGCCGTCTGGTCTCACACACACACACATGCACCCACACACATAAAAACGAAATCCCCATGATTTGTGGTGATTCCAATAAAAGTTCGGAAGATGAAAAATGGCTAATGAAATGCACAAAATTATTATACAAAGTTATTATCTTCTTCATTTCATAGAACTGCACCCTGGAGCAAATCAAGTGAATTGTGTTTTCAAAAACCTTTCATATTTATAGAAAGAAAAGTGGGCAAGTAGAATGGGATGGAGCTGCTGGAAGGTGAGTAATCCTTAGAAGTCTAGTGGAAATTCCACTCAGAAGGCGTCTAAATTGTAGGCGTTACAGCTGATGCCTGGAAACTCCACAGACAGTCTTACTTGGTCTTACAAGTCGTTTCCCTGTCTTGATGGTGATAGACTATACATGAGGCCCAGACTTGGCCCGAAGACAAACTGACTAGAAAAAAGTGGTAAATCCTGGGAGCGGGGATCTGTCTGCCTGGGCTCAGGTGGAAATATTCCCCTTTTATATTGCTCTCTTAATCCGTCATAGAACCTATAGTGAAAGACTGACCCAGCTACACAACATGGACTCCAACAGTGTCAACTGATAGGAATCAACTGTTCCCAAAATAAACTCCACTGAATGTTATCATCTGTTCAAGTATATTAGAAATTCATGGCTAAAAGAAATTAATGTGGTTGTTTTCTACTAAAAGACACCGAGGATGTGAGTATTGTCGTGTGTTCCTGCCAACATCATGGTGTGTCGGCATCACAACGCTCGGGGCTTCTTTTCCTTTTCCCCTTACGGTTTATTTTCAATGAGCAATCTTGCAGTAAGGGACCTTGAGTCAAGACATAAAGTGTCCTTCTGGGACAAGAGCAGCACTGCTAGAAAACAGTTGCATCCTCAAAACTCAAGAAAGAATTTCTTAGTGTCTGGTACAGCATGCTTTCACTGTCTTCCGCATAGCCTTGTGGATCTTTGGAGGTGAGGGGAGCCAAGGGAGGCATGAGGTACATGTAGCCTAGTGGTCATGCTGTAATAAAGATTTTTTCCTCTCTGACCCAAGAATCTCATGACTTCTTCCAGCATTTATGAAATGTCAATAGGCTAGCCAGGTAATTTAGAAATGGACAAATCCCTGGCCCTGATGGTTACTACATCATTCCCTAGAGGTTCTTATCTGTTAAAGTCAATGTGATGCTCGAAGGAATAACACTCTGCCAACTACTTTCCACATTCGTTTGATCAAGCAAACTCATCTTCCTATACAACAATTGAAAGAACTAAAAGTTTGCCACAGATGCCTTGGTAAACCCTAGTCTAAAAACACCAGTGCAGGTCTGGATGGGATGTGTGCAGGATTTAGAAAGACCAGCCTTCTCCAAGATATTTGCTGTGGTTTGGTAGGCTCCCTTCAACACACACCTTCTGAATGATTCCTTTGAGAAAATGTGTAATTTCTAGAAGTCTATTGAAATGCAGACATGTTGCCTAGAGAGGAAGTACAGGAATACATTAACCTCTTAACAATACAGAAGAGGAGATGGAGCCAGAGCTGAGCTCTGATGGAGTGTAGAAGTTGGGCTGTAGGTTACAGAAGGTCCCAATACTAAACAGCGTCCGGGTAGAAGAGGCAGAGTAAAACACTGGGGAGATGAGCCCTCTTCTTCCTGTCTCCTTTCAGACGCAGTGATTCGGGCCAAGAGTTGTGCTTTAAATACATTGTAAAATGCCCATTTTCATCCATATTCATTAATGTTCTTTTACTATTGAAAGTGATTAAAATTTTTTATTCTCACCAAGCAAGTAACTAAAGATTTGTATATTTGGGGATGTTTGTTATTGCCCTTGTTTGATTGGTTGTTTTGTTTGCTTCCAAGATGAGTTTTCAGAAACTGGGTTGGCTTTGATCTCACTCTGTTGCTGAGGATGACTGTGAACACCTATCTGATTCTTCTGCCCCAACTCCTGAGTGCACAGATTATAGTGCACCTTGTGCCGAGTTGTATGTGGTAGTGGGAATCTTGCATTCCAGGCAAACACACACTCAGGCAACTGAGCTATATATAGCCCAGGTCCTATATGGATTTCTTCTAATAGAGTGTCTTGTTTTTATGATCCTGGAAACAGAAAATATGGGCTGTATTGCAAATACCTTCAAAACAAACTCTTTATTCCTTAAGGCCACCTCTGGAAGTGCCACCACAGAGCAAGAAGGCCATTAACTTCAGCACTGTGTTTCCTTGTATCCTTGGTGGTGTTCTTTTTAAATTCTTTTTTTTTTTAAAAGATTTATTTATTAGTGATGTATACAGTGTCCTGTCTGCATGTATTCCTGCTGCCAGAAGAGGGCACCAGATCTCATTACGGATGGTTGTGAGCCATCATGTGGTTGCTGGGAATTGAACTCAGGACCTCTGGAAGAACAGCCAGTGCTCTTAACCTCTGAGCCATCTCTCCAGCCCCCTTAAATTCTTATCTTTGTTGACTATGCCTGTCATGTAGAAGGAAAGTGGCACTTCTGCCATGTGTGCTTGTGGAGGTCAGAGGACAGTGCTGGGGGTTCGGTTCTCTCCTTCCACCTTCATGTAGGTTCTGGGACCAAAGCCCACTCACCAAGCTTTCTCAGCAGCTTCATTCTCCTGTTGACCCAGCTCACTGAGGACCCTACTGCTGAGCTCTTAATTTCACAATTGTCCTGTTTTATGGATTCTTTGATTTAAGTCAGACACTTGGAGATAAACAGTATGTACCGCACAATGCTGCTTTGAATTATAACTCTTTCTTCTGAAAACAATGCATATTCTAGTGTTCCAACTCGACTCACAACTTTGCAGAAGCTGTTTCTCACAGTGACTTAACTTGTACATGATTTTGCTATGTTCTCATCACCATTCGGGAAAAGTTATTCAGAGAGAATGCATTAAGATTCTGTTGTGTTTACTCTTAAAAACTAAGGTTGTGTGTTCTCTAAGGGCCTGGGCTTTTCTTTAGGTAAGAGACTCTCCACTATTCTGTATACATCAAGAACTGTACGGAGCAATGAGCACCATCACCTAATGTAACAGTCCCACTGTAGACATGCCCTGCCCTGCACCAGGTGAGCTGAAACAGGAAGCTAAGAAACTGTTTCATGGCATCCGATTAAAGTTCTTTGTGTTTTATAGTCAGATCTGACATAATGTGTTCTCCCATGAACGACACATGTATGGCTCATCCATCATTTCTGTCATGTCATTCCCATTCAGAGGCAACCTCTGAAAAGACAGCAAAAATACTTGGCATTTGTAGAATAACAGATTCTGGCTCTTAGGACCTGATGGAGCCTAGAGTGCCAGGGTGTGTCACCTGGCCATTGACACAGTGCTCAAGGTTGACAGAATGCTCAAAACCACCACCCACGCCTTGTTTAAGATGCCTTCCCTCAGATTCTGTGCCCTCTGACTCTGTTTCTTTTTCTTTTCTTCAGGTTCCAATTTTCATTTCATCCTCTGGCCTTTCCGGCCTTGCTGATGCTGTACACTGTGGATGGGTTCATTACCCATAACTCCTTGGACCTGGCCATTTCAATGCATACAGGGAAGGACTTTCCACTGCCTGCATGCACCTCCTTGGCTCTGCAGCCATCTAAGTAACTGAAATCAGTTGGAGTCCCCACATCCCACCTCTCTCCCAGTTAGCTGGACTGTTCTGAAATGGCTCACAGTCTCCCCAGCAGTAGAAAGCTCCCTGCTGCCGAGAAATCACCTACAGAGAGCCATCTTAAGGAGACTGCTTCCCCTTACTCCTGCTTCTGCTGCCTTTGAGAGTGAAGTGTGGCAGTTTTATTTCTATCTTCTCAAAGAGCACGAACTGAAGACTGATAGGGATGACTAGCAGTGGCCTCTGACACCACAGTCTTGATTTACTTTATTTTCTTATGAAATGTTTCCACCTTTATGCAGGTTTTCTCAGATAACTTCCAGATTCCCAACTAACTACTTGAATTTTTGTTTATGGCCTACTTTTAGGAAAATCAAACCAAAATACTGACACTGCTTTCCTTTCTATATTGGAAAATTGGATTCCCTTGTTACACTGGCTTTCAGCATACATTTGAATGATCTCATATGAAATATTGTGATTTTGAGCAGCTAAATTAATTGCTTTGTGGAAATAGACATAAAGACATACACACAGTAGATAATGATAATACTTAATTCAAAATAATGATTCAAGGAATCATAGCTTGGAAGCTCATGTCTCTAATCCAGAATTCCAGAGGTGGATTCAGGACAATTTTAGGAGTTTAAGGCCATTTAGGCTATCTAAGGAATTCTAGGCCAGCTTGGTCTACAAAGTCTTCAAAAAAAAGGGAGTTAATGAATGAATGAAAGAAGAGCTAATGGTATCCTAAATTAATGCTTAGGTCAATGAATGATACCTACTGAATGCTTTGAGTTTTTTCAGTAAATGAGTGGTCCTTATTCTTACCCCTAGAGAACATATAATCTGGGCCAGTGCTATTCAACAGAATACAAAATGAGTCATATATGTGTGTAATTGGTATTTTCTAACATCTACTCTACAAGGCAACTTAATTGTAAGTAAAATTATTATCAATAATTTATTTAAGTGCACTGGTGAAAATATTATCAAATAAACCTGTAATCACCCCAAAACATTATCCAGACTTTAGTTTCCATTTAGAGCAGTGTTCATTTGTGTGCTGAATTTGCTTTTCCATTATGTTTTATTAGCTTACAGTTGAAAAACTCAGAACCACAGCCAAGAGATCTCAAGCATGCTTAAAAGCTTCACAGCACTGACTCATATACCAATTTGAATTTTGACTTTTCTACTACTAGGGAAGATTTGAAATTTGGTGCCTCAGTCACACTGCTGTGTTTTAGTCCTCAAGAGTCACACGGTGTGTTGTCAAGGTAGAGATGTGTGACAGTGGTGCCCATAAACTATGGAATGTGGCTAAAGGTAGAGATATAGTGAGTGCCCCGGGGACATGTTGGGTTAGCTGTGTGACTCAGAAGAGGAAATTTAGGAAGGGACTTCCATAGTTTTTCTCCTTGACTTATTTCTCTAGCCTTATTGTAAACTTCTCCATTGTCTACTCAGCTCTTGTAACACATGCTTCACTAACCACACATATACATACACTCTGTGCATTAAACACTCCAATGACTGTTTAGGGCTATGACAACGCTCTACCCCTATTTCTTTAAATGAATGTTTTCTTCCTTATTAACTGACAAATTATAGCACATCTTTGATCTCTCAAGATAGAAAACATTTTCCTCAATTCCTTGGAGAGAAGGAATGTAGATGGCTCAAACTTCCACTTCCATATGCACACACATGAATGTGTACCCACTTCCATATGCACACACATGAATGTGTACCCACTTCCATATGCACACACATGAATGTGTACCCACTTCCATATGCACACACATGATGTATGCCCACTTCCATATGCACACACATGAATGTATACCCACTTCCATATGCACACACATGATGTGTACCCACTTCCATATGCACACACATGAATGTGTACCCACTTCCATATGCACACACATGA